>JABMBR010002543.1:0-29005 GCA_018881525.1 Meteorus sp. PSUC_FEM 10030008
AAAAAATAAATCGCCCGAACAGGGACTTGAACCCTGGACCCTCAGATTAAAAGTCTGATGCTCTACCGACTGAGCTATCCGGGCCTCGAGAACTTGATGTATCAATTAATTATATCAAGTAAATAAGACAAAAATACCATCTACAGTCGAATATAAGAAGCTTCGTGATTTCATTCATACATCGAAGTTTGGTAGAAACGTTTTACTAGCGCTATCTAGCATAGCATCGTATGAATCACATTCTCGGTCGTGCGAAAAATGATTGGATTGAGATCACATGCTAAACTTAATCGCGCCAAATTCAAAAAACATATTGAGAACTACCAACAAATGACACGTGTGTAGCTGAAATGTAACAGAACTTATTCTTGTGGATTGTAATCCATCAGTTGATCTATCATTAGACCTGATAGTACAAATCACTATGGGGTCCTGACATTATTGAACTGATGAAAAAGTACCCGCGTATTTATTTCATGTATATACCAATCTGTATAAAATGATAATGTTTCGGAAACTACCGAATATACGTTATCGTCTTTTGGAGAATAACAGGTGTAGATAGTTATTATGAAATATGGATTTTGTCCACTCTCATGCACTAAATCACCTAGGAAACTGCTATTATCTGCCTCAGTTTCAAATGATTAATGACGGAATTGTATGTACACGAATGTAGGAGAATCATTCAAGCAAAGACCAATCCATTATGTCATTACGAAAGTCATAGACTCACAAAGTAGCCCCATCAGACTCCAACATGATCGCCGCCGATCAAAGAATTGCGGATTATAGAAGTATATCACATCATTACAGAACGTGACAAAATTACACATAATTACAACGAAATATAGAGTCGAACTCTTGATGAGGCGTTCCAGAAATGTGGTTTGTCTTCTGATTCACCATTTCGGATCACTCCTCCAGTTTGCTGATAATTTCCATTCACTGGTTGTGTTTTATGTTCTATTATGATACAAACAATTCTCTCAATCACCACTCGTTATTCATCCACAAATGAAATGGAAAACGCATTGTATTATACACTCATATTGTTACAATTTGTGGATTCGAAAAGACATTTCAATTGAACTATAATGCACGATCCAAAACTGCAGAATGAACCAGTTTATACAATGATAATTCTTTTTATTCACATTGACTTGTGTACTAGATAAATCATGTAACCATGCATCGTTCATTTCATCATTGCCTCAAGCGCTGCCATCTCAGCTGGAATAATAGTTATAATCATATAAGAAAATTTTGTCCCAATTCTAAATTCGAGTATGCAAAAATACTGGAGGATACATACCCTCGGCAGCGAGTTTCTTTTCAATTGCCAGTTGTTTATCGCGAATTGCTTTGCGTTTTGCTTCAACTTCACGCCATGCTGTTTCTTTTTTAGACAGCCTGTTATGATGGAATAATCCATAAATTATCCCCGCAGTTAACATACCCCATCGTCCGAACTATAAATCAAACAGAATATTTATGAGAGAGAACAGCAAGTTATGTATTAATCATTCAATATTGAGGTTAGGTGAAATTACAATAGAATAACCATATACAGCGTTGCAAGATTGTTAATCAAAATTATTTGATACGATTGCTATGTGCAACTATATTGATGATTCCCGCATTGTTGTATATTCTGTACTGTACTGTATTTTTGAAGGCGATTCAAACGATTCTTACTGTGTAAAAATTATGTAATATGAAGTCAATAGTCTCCAGTAAGATGTTTGTGCAGAATTAGACGAATATAGCACAAGTGATAGAATGGCGATTTGACGTAAATTATACGTGAAGTAATATTACAAATCATGAATCTGTGGATAAAATTACCTTGATCAATGGGGAAACCCTCACGGGTCTAGGATTCAACTCTATGCTCGACATTTATACTCCTTAGTCGTATCTTGATGTCAGCTAAATTGCTAAACTGTTCTCAAAATCTCAGAAGAGGACAGGAATGCTCGAAGGATGGAACAACATTAAATGATGTATGCACACCATCTGTATACTCTCGTGGTAATCATAAGTTATGGGTAACGATCAAATTTGATGACTATAGTATACTTACATCAAATTCATTACATTCTCAGCATAGAGCATACACATTACAAATTATTACACATACGGCATTGAATCAGTAAATGAAAATGTTATTTTCTATGTGTTATAATATCACATTTTTTCATTACTCATTAGCCACGGAATATGCACGCCGGCAATGCAGTTGGTAACATCTCTCGTCAATGACATGAAAATCATCTTACTGATCATCTGTTTGTGAACGTCCAAGTTTCTCTAGGTTATAATTGTTTCGTATGTGTGTGGCCATCATAAGGAGTTGTTAATTTTTTTTGAAAACTCTTCCAAATCAATTGGATAAAAATCATGGCAAGTACTGCGCCATCAGGTAAAAGCTGGAAAGAACATAATCGACTCCACAAAGAGCAACGGAAAAAATGGCGCGAAGAGACATTAATAAAGAAAATGAAGAAGAACGAGATAGAGCACGCGAAGGAAATCGAGAAATCAATTGATAAGTCACATACTGATAAGATAAATGTATCGACATTGAGTATTGCAATACCAGGTTCGATTCTAGACAATTGTCAATCACCAGAATTACGAACGTATCTCGCTGGTCAAATAGCACGTGCAGCATGTATATACAAAATTGACGAAGTGATAGTATTTGATGACCAAGGTGAAGTAACGGAGGTTGAAAGAAAGAAGTTGAAGAAGGACGACCTATTAGGCGAAGGAAGGGCAGCATGCTTACATCTTGCACGAATTCTCCAATATTTAGAATGTCCTCAGTATTTGAGGAAATATTTTTTCCCACTACATAAAACCTTACAGTATGCTGGCATTCTGAATCCCCTTGATGCTCCACATCATTTACGGCAACAAGATTCATCATTGTTCCGTGAAGGTGTAGTTACTAATAAACCAATAAAAACGGGACGGGGATCGCAAGTTAATGTTGGTCTCCTCAAAGACGTGAATATTGATAAAGTTTTGACACCAGGTTTGCGTGTCACTGTGAAAATTCCACTTGATCAGATAAACATGAACAGATTGTCCGGTACTGTCGTTTCACCTGATGTACCTCGCAAAGAAACCGGTATATATTCGGGTTACGTTGTTCGTTTAGCGTCGAATCTAACGGAAATTTTTACGAAGTGTCCGCACGAAAAAGGTTATGACTTGACTATTGGAACTTCCGATAAAGGGACTCCAATTGATGATGTGCCAGCAAGAAGTTTGAAATATAATCACGGTTTGATCGTATTTGGCGGATTGGCTGGCCTGGAGGCAGCACTCGATGTCGATCCGCACTTGAAAGTTGATGATCCAGCGTTATTATTCCACAAATATCTGAATACATGCCCGGAACAAGGCTCTAGGATAATTAGAACTGAAGAAGCTGTTTTGGTATCACTCTCGGAATTACGTACGAAACTAGCTGCGCATAATCCCGCTAAACCCAATGAACAATTCAACCATTCGATAAATGTTCTAAATAATTCTGGAACAAATAATATCAATAATGATGCCTGTGATAGATATTCTACTACTTCAGATGATGACGAACAATGAATAAATTCTACGACTTATGTTGAAAATAATGCAAATGTTTTTTTTATTCTCAATGCCCATCAACTGAATCATTACTTCCTTATTATTGCAGCGCTGACAACATCTTTCAAACTTGATATGACTGCGGCAGGATTATCAGATCCAGTAACGGCTGTTCCAGAAACAATCATGTTGGCACCTGCCTGTAATTCATATGCAAGGCTCGATCAAATCAATTTTTTTTCTGATGAATAATTTAATGATAGCAGAATCCAATAATCAATTCGGAAAAAAAATAGCTGTCAATATACTTTAGCGCATGCGTGAATGGTGCTCGGCCCAACTCCACCATCAACCTCAATATCATGTGATGGGTAATTCATCCGTAGCCATGCTACTTTTTCCATCATTGGTTCAATGAATTTCTGTCCGCCAAATCCTGGTTCCACTGTCATTATTAGTACCATGTCTGTTAATTCAATATAATCCGCAACCACTTCAACCTTAGTTCCAGGTTTTAACGCTACACCAACTTTCATTCCGGCTTCACGTACTTTCCTACAAACTGATGGAACATCACCTACGGGCTCAACATGGAATGTATATTGATCAACACCGGCATCAGCCATATTTTCAATCCACTGAAATCATATGTTGTGCTGAAGGCATTTGGATTATTGACATGTTTGAAATATGTACAAAATCAATTGAGTTGAAGTATGAAAATTGAATAACTTTGTGGTAGATAATGTATCTCTCATATGAAAAAATAATGTATCATGCTTTGTTGTGGAATGGATTCCGCGTGTTATGCGTATGGAAAAACTGGAAATGTACTTACTTGTTCAGGTTTCGACACCATCATATGCGTTTCAAAAAATGCATTCCGGATCTTATTCCGCAAACATTTGACGACCGGATGACCGAAAGATAAATTCGGGACAAAATGACCGTCCATCACATCCAGATGCAAATAATCGGCACCACTGTCCAATAATTTTTGCGATTCTGCATGAAGTTGAGCGAGATCTGAATTCAAAATTGACGGTCCAATCTTGGCGGTCAACATGTTCACCATTTTCAATCTGTTAACAAACATCGTACTGATAAATATATCAGTAACTCTATTCTGAAGCCTTGACTGAAAGTGTTTGCTTTCATTCGAAATTTTGCATAGTACGTATGAACAATATTTCGATCCTTCTCAGTTCTTGTCATTCAATTTTGGAGCAGTCTCAATTTCGACTGATCATTCTGAATGTCTACCAAAATCACTGTAATAACATTCGAAAATGATGTGCACAATATGAACGATGCTTTATACGTAGCACATCAAAACATTTTCACTCGGAATACTTCGCAAAAATACTCATCACAAATGTCCACATGAGATGAGTATGAAAGTACCCAATTTTTATCCTTTGCAAGATGAATCCAATTCAGAAATCATGAACTTTTAAACAACGCAGAGCTTATGAGGCCACAGGCTGACGAGTCAATACGCGCATGTATAAAGGAACTGACTCGGAACAATATCTCGTTGAATGTTCGAAGGCCCCAAATAGTACATTAGTTATTAACCGAATATATTGACAGAAATGATGAGTTGTAGTTCAGCGAAATACAAACTTCATGAAATATATTTTAGGTGATAATTTTTATTACAGATAAAGATGGTGTTTTGATCATATAGAACGTGTCTGTGAGCTTGATCTTCGTGTCATCGTGTCAAATCGTAATCACTAATGTTCGATGCATTGCATTTTCATGGAATTCGCTTGCATAATCCGGAAAAGTGGGTTCCGTATGAATAGACAGAATATAAAATTGAATGGTCATTGTATTATCACTCAGTAGGAAAATTCGGAAACCAATTTTATTACCTTACGTGGAAGACGAAACGGTTCTCAAGACGTATTCCGATCGATGTATTGATTAGAACTGATACTTTTGCAATGAGATCACAGTGAATCTTTCTGTTCTTATGCAATGAGTAATCAAATAAGTGAAACACGTGGTTAATATCGGATTGATATATATATACATATGCGTGTCTGTATGTATGAGCATGAACATGAATGCCTGGGACATTGGCTTTTTCCCGCCATTATATTGCTGGGAGGATGTTGCAATGGAGAGAGTGTCACCGGCTTCGTATTTCTCCATTGGAGATATCAAAACAAATGGGCATTGTGGAATTCTGGTCTTGGGTATTCTATATATTTCTACGTGACTTCATTGCTCTAGTATCACAATCTACTTTACCATATACATTTGTATTCATAATCAATATACTTTTCAAGGTGAGCGATCCAATAACGTTGTTTATTGAGAATTGACCAATCATATGTGACGACGATCGAGGGAAATTTCGGTTCCCGGTATCGCCACTGATGGCCACCGACATGCGCTAACAGCAATGCGATGCGAAAAAAAGGTTGCTTCGTCCTGTCTCGCCCCAGTCTGTCAAGTGACTGGCGCGGCGTAACATAATTTTGCAGATATATCATTCTGAGGAACTTTGAGTGAATTATGAAATACATTTTGGTGACCGGTGGAGTTATCAGCGGCGTAGGAAAAGGTGTAATCGCCAGTTCATTTGGGACAATACTGAAAAACTGTGGAATTCATGTGACATCTATAAAAATCGATCCCTACATAAATATAGATGCTGGTACATTTTCCCCATATGAACACGGTATGGTAATTTCATATTCTTCATTAATGTTGATATTATAAGAATCATGTTTTCGCTTTAATTGCGTCTTGTCATCTGTTTTTTTCTGATTCTATCTTATTTGCCAGTCGCATTTTCCATTAATTTTGTACCGACCACGCGGTCAGAGTGACCATTTCGTGCCATTTGCGCGCGCACATCGTTTGACTATTGTCTTGTAACACTATTTACATGGCGCAAGTCAAATTTGAACTGTACCAATTTATGTGTCAGAAACTGTTTGCCACTCCATAATATGAAAAGATATTTTTTCAATACAGCATTTGGTTTGGAATGTCCTTGTCATAATGCAAGCGATGGAATCGGGGAATGAACATGAGAATCCTATACTTGTGCGTGCTGCACGAACAGCGTTTCCTCGAATTTTGTGCATCATTCGTTTCGTTTAATTGACTGTTACTCTCATTGACAGGTGAAGTTTATGTGCTAGACGATGGCGGAGAAGTCGATCTTGATCTGGGAAATTATGAGCGATTTCTCGACATAACTCTTCACAAGGAAAACAATATTACTACTGGGAAAGTATATCAACACGTCATCAACAAAGAAAGGCGTGGAGATTATTTGGGAAAAACAGTGCAAGGTATTTTGGGTTGAAATTCTGTTTTGTAATAAAATATTCGCAGACAAAGTATACAAACGTACCCCATTGATAACTACGCGGTAATTACGAGAAATCATACATTTTTCAAGAAGTTTGAGATATTATAAACAGCAACATGATGCGGTTACGAGTTCCTTCATTCAGATGTTTTCATTACAAATATTTTGTCTGCGGCCGATAAAACGCCACACCGTATGGAAATCAGCCTCCTGTCGTATTCACGTATTACCACTGTAACAGTGTCTCGATGTTTTATCTTTTCAAGTGGTGCCACATATTACTGATGCGATTCAAGAATGGGTCGAAAATGTTGCGGCCCAACCAGTGACTGGGGATGGTGATAAACCAATGGTAACTATACGGCGTCATATAATGCAATGCTTGTACAATGTGTATGTTGCATTTAAGGGGGTGTGGGGTTTTCGTTCCAATTTTACATTCCATTGAATGAGTTGAGAGGTACCGGTTGTAGAGCAGGTATAGTAGAGTTACTGCAGGCACTACCGGGGCGTGTTTATGCAGACTGTTCGGCCATCAAAATTCGAACCGCTATTCTGATTGATCGAAATTTTTTTCATGAGTAATAATAACAATCAGCAATACTTGTTAAGATTTCACATAATCTTGTCTCGTCATAAAATTATCACATAATGTTAACATAAGGGAATGGGTGTCCACTCCGGTCGTGGGAATCATTCTACAAACTTTTTGGATGATAACGTGCTTGAGTATGGATCTGATATGGTTATGACATTCCATAAGAATTCCTATGATAGATTACAATGGAAGTGTATGAATAGATGAATGAGTTTTCTCTTTTGTCCACAATGGATTTTTTCTTCACTTTCGATTTCCATTTGAAGGTGTGCGTCATAGAACTGGGTGGGACAATCGGCGACATTGAGGGTATGCCATTCGTTGAAGCATTCAGACAGTTCCAATTCCGTGTGAAGAAAGAAAATTTTTGCGTCGCTCATGTTTCACTTGTTCCCCAGGTGAGCTGTTAATACTGAATATTGATCATTATGATAACAGTGATGGCATGCATGTCCTATTTCGTACTCATGATTATCATTTTCAGCCTCGTTCGACCGGAGAACCCAAAACGAAACCGACTCAAGCAAGTGTACGAGAACTGAGAGGTCTTGGTTTATCGCCGGATTTAATTGTGACACGTTCTGAAAAACCCATTGGTGATGCAGTTAAAGAAAAAATCTCAAATTTCTGTCACGTTGCACCTGAACAAGTGCTTACAATTCATGATTTATCATCCATCTATCGTGTTCCATTGTTGATGGAGAGTCAAGGTGTAATTGAATTCCTCAATGAAAGGTTGCAATTGGATATCAGTACCCCACGTCCACGTCACTTCATGCGAAAATGGCGCGATTTGGCTGAGCATATTGATCATTTACGAAAAAGTGTTAATATTGCTTTAGTAGGGAAATACACAAAACTTGAGGATGCTTATGCATCTGTTCGAAAAGCATTGCAGCATGCATCAATTGAGGTTGGGTATAGGTTGAATCTAATTTATATTGAAGCAGCTAATTTAGAAAAACAAACGATGCAAGATAATCCAGTACTCTATCATGAAGCTTGGCAACAACTGTGCAAAAGCGATGGTGTGATTGTGCCTGGTGGATTCGGGAAACGCGGGATCGAGGGCAAAATAGAGGCGTGCAAGTGGTGTAGATTGAATAATAAACCGCTGCTTGGGATTTGTTTAGGACTGCAAGTGGCGGTCATTGAGTTTGCGCGTAATGTGTTAGGACATGCTAATGCCAATAGCACAGAAATCGATCCAAACACTGGTTTCCAAGCTGTAATTGATATGCCAGAGCATACCCAAGGCGCCAAAGGTGGTACAATGCGATTGGGCAAAAGATATACCCGTTTTACTAATGAAAATTCGATAATCAAACGGCTTTATGGTAATGTGGATGGAATCGAAGAGCGTCATCGTCATCGTTATGAAGTTAACCCTCAATATGTCCCCGATTTCGAAGCGGCAGGATTAAAATTCGTCGGCAATGATAGTGAAGGGCAGCGTATGGAAATAATAGAATTAGAAGGTCACAGTTATTATGTAGGAACGCAATATCACCCTGAATATTTGTCACGTCCGTTGAAACCGTCACCACCTTTCTTGGGATTAATCTTAGCCAGTGTTGATAAACTCAAATCGTATTTAGCACGTGGATGTAGATTGTCACCGCGGAATCTCAGTGATAATGACTCTGATGGTGATTATACGGATGATGGAATAAACGATCCACAAATCCCAAAAAAAAGTGTCCTTCCCCAATCTACAGATATTGATACAAAAACTGATGTATAATTTGAAGACTGGAATATAAAATTTTGACTACGAGAAACTTTTTTTTATACAAAATGGCGAAGTGAGGTTTGTTCTCCACAGTAAACGCACACAACATGGATATTTTCGATTCCACTATCATTAATTGAGAGAAAAGGGCATGTACTGCAAGTATTCACAATCCTTCGAATCGATTCAATTCATTAGCCCCGTTCTTCCGCTGCGATGAAGGACGCGGAAAGTATTTGGATGATGTAATCAGTTTCGCATTAAAATGCGAAAAACAATTTGTGCCACAATTTTATACGTCATGGATACAAAATTTTATACCCCTATCACAGGTGACGTAACTAATAAAGTAGTTGCACCGTTCGAGCGTCGAAGAATTATGGTTGATAACACCTATATCTATATGGTAATGATAATTTTAACTACTCTTTCAATCGACTCGTAGTATATATTAAGAATGTTGTGAATTAATATTGATGGTATATGTATTGTGAGAATATATCAATCGTTGATATAGAGTTATTTTTTTTTGTTTCGGGAGGATTGCATTGAAAGGATTTCACATGGTAAAACGATCAACAGGATGGAATGCATCAGATATCTGTACATATTTATTTTATGAAATATTTTTAGAACACAATGGTCACTCAAATGCTACATGAATTGATTTGAGTGATACACAGTAGTATAAAATTATTGGGTTATCAATTTTTCATTAAAAAATGGCCTATATACAGATCATGTTCATTCACACTACCGATGTTCCAATTCAGTTTATGATTTGTTCACTTATTACAAAGAAAATAAAAAACGAAAATTAAAACAAAGCGAATACAAAATAATCACTAAGAGATTTCGGAATTGTTAATTGGACGGTAAGAATTGCAACTAATACTGTGTGGATTATAAAAAAAAGACAAAAAACGGAAATAATACAACAAAATAAAACTTCTCTAATGATCTATGATAACTCATTTTTGTACATGCACTGATCGAGTTCTTTTCTGCTCACAACGAACTTCTATTCTCTTCTTTACTAGCCGTTACATTATTCAGAAAAGAACAGAGTTATGTTTCCGAAAAACAGTATTATCATTTCAAATAATGGTTTGTGTTCCGTTCGCAGATACTAGTGCTCCGAAAAAGTATTTCCGAAATTTCGCATTTCGTCTACAACTTAAATGTACGAATATATAACAAGGGTTGAATATAACTTATGAAGAAAATGCTCGAAAATGAGAGTTGTATTGACTCGTGAGTGTCACGTTGAATGACGTTCATATCTAATATTACCCGGGAGAGGGTGGAATTTTTTTACATTTCCATTCTATATGAACCATTCCTTTTTTTTCTGTACTTGGTGTCCAGTAGCAGAATGAACAACTGCTGAATCTGGATCCAACGCTAATTCGGCACCTTTGTCCTCTTGTGTCAAATATTCACCTTTATGCCGTGACATATATCGACCAATTAATATTGCCATTATAACAAGAGCAATTACAATGACCGCTAACACACTGCCGAGAATAGCGGTATCAGTTTCGTTATAGGCAGCCCGTACTTTCTCCTCATTAACTTGAGGAGGCGGACGTGTTTCGATAATATTTGGCGGGTGCGTAATGGGTTCGAGACCACAATACTCTTCCGTCAATGGACTTCCAAGTGAATGTATATTACCCGGTCCTGCTTGTTGGAACAGTAGTTTCAAAGGATATATGTCATCAAATTGGACACGTGAAATACAGCCAATAAATCCTTCAGACATTGATTCATTTTTGCCAATATACATGTATTGTATATTATTAAACTGAGCATCAGCTGATTCACTCACATCGAAATGATATTCTTTCGGTTCATTGTTATCCACTTCTAATACTAAAGTCGCACCACTATTCTTACGACGTAGTCGTAAATTGTGATGTTGTCCCAGACCAAAGTTTTTCATCGGATAAATACATTCGCGTCGTTCGAATCCGAAATCAAATATGACACGCAAATAACCATTGTTTGATACCATTATTGTCATGTATTCCCCGGTGATATTCGAAAATAATCCAAGTAAAAACCCTTTCGGATTCGTCGTTGTGAATCCAATTCGAATATTTTCAGCAATTGTTGAACGATAACTGCCAATAAAATCGTATCTGATCATTGAATTCTGTTGCATATTAACACCAATTTCATCAGCGCATATTGGACCTTTGAATGCTGTCCATCTGCAATCGCATTTATAACTATCGTACTGTTCAAGGCATGTCCCATTGTTCAAACATGGACTGCTCTCACATTTTCCAACGCATCCCTCACTAACTCCGTACAGACCGCGTTGAGCATATTGACGTAAATCTTGTAATTTGCCATTCAATAATAATGATCTTATGCAACCTACGTAGCCATCACGATATTTAGTTGTTGCACCAACAACGAATTCGGATGTTAAATGTAGTGCGCGCACAGGTCCTGATGGTTCGGCGATTTCACTTTTTAAGGCACCATCCAAAACCATTTTAGCTTCCTTTCGATTTCTTTCAACAGATACAGAATGCCATTTGTCATCAGCTAAACTTGATGATGTTTGGATGGCAACTTTGAGAGGCTTGTCACCAGCTTGATATTGAAATTGCAGCACATTACCGCCGTTTATTGAAATTTTTATGTAATCTGTTGGACCAGTGCTATGAATTATCACAGCATTTTCAGTTTTCGTCTTGAATTCAAAGTAAATGTCGCCGTTGTGGCCCATATCAAATTTCGGCAAATTGATTGTGGCATCGGTGATGCGGAATGTCACAACATTCTTGAATAAATCTGGAAAGATATGATGAATTATATCAATTATTATTTTCATCCAGAGATCAATAAACCTAACAATGGTTCAATTCAGTAGCAGCTCAACAGCAGCAAATCGGTTCAGAAAGATAGTATCGTAGACTATATGGACGCTTTCCATGTTACATCCATGATTTCAATAACGTTTTTCTGATCATGTCAAGTTCATCGGTCATTGATATAGATGTAGCAGTAAAAATAGGAGTTATTGGAATATTCTATATAGAATGAAATACCATCGCCAACTTGTAATGTGTCATCGACACTACTACTTCTACAGTTTGACTGATAAATTGTGGGTGGATACTCTAAACTAACTTGAATAATGGAGTATACGTCTTGACAATTCATATTCTCATCTCTGGTGGTAATAATAAATTAATCTGTTGCTACGGATATTGACTACATGTTTTCACATACATTCCATTGTTACTGGGATATCGTAAAAATTTACAGTGCTCATGAGTTTCGCTTACAATTTCATGATCGAAAAAATCCTTTCACTTGTGCTCATAACACACCACTTTGAATTTGTGATAACACCGCTGTAATCTAAAATTCTTCGCGTCCGTTATGGTTTATTGCACAATTGTGGAATTGATAGAGGAACCCGACCATTTTCCATGATTTATAATTTAGAAACTATTGGGTATAATGTCATATTTCTTTATTCGTGTTATGGGAATGGATGATATCTATTGGAGAACACAGGGAGAAGACAGGGGAGAACGATATTGTATAGCTGAAGCTTCTATAATTCTCTCATATTCGTATAAATTTCGATGGAATCAAACCTAAATCATTCGGAGCCGGTGGAGTGCTTGATTGAATCACATAATTCCCTTGCCAGATCCAGGACACTTCTTCTCATCAATGAAATTTCATTTGAAAAAAAAGGTAATCACTCTACATCAGTTCCATATATCATCGCTTCATCATTCATGAATGATGTTACAGTCGATGAATGAAATGGTTTTGTTTGGGATGAGTACATGTAAAAGTACATGAATAAACACTGATAGAATGAACTTTTGTAGATGACAAGGCTTATCCCGACTGATCGAAGTGGTTTCTTAATTATAAGGTGATCTAAATAACGTCGACGTGATGATCGATGGAAAATCGGATTTATATAAGCATAGGTGAGGATAATCGATTCTTTCTTCAGTTTCATATCTTTGAACATGAAAAAGAGATAAAAAAACCAATATAATCAACACGGGTGCCTCGAGCTTGGTTGATCCGTAATTCACATCCATTGTTTTATAAAAACAGAAATTTTCATGATTTGTGAGGTATTAGAACCACTACTCTTTCATCGGTATTCGTAATTACGTATCTTCTCTCATCACATTGATATGCACTGTCTTGTAAACTCGGGGGAATATACACGTAATTGATTAAGAGTATCAATCATACTGAACCACAATGCTTATCACATGGCCTATTTCGTTTCAATTCCCAGTTGTTGGTTGAAATTTGGCGAGTTTGTATTCATCATGTGATAGAACATAATGTTTATGTGAAAACACGATCAGTTAAATACAAATTGGAGCTCTCGTATGAATGCATGAGTAGTAATTCAAATTAAGATTTTTGTTGGAACTGAAGATCCATATCATATTAATTTCTATTCGCAGTGCATGACTGTCTACTTGGGGAATAAACGAAAGAAACTTACCATCGCCTTCACAAATTAGAGGACCGAGTGTATACCGTCCCTCTTTTTCATCTAATGGTGTACCGGTATCACCGAATCGCAATTGACGTACGGGCAAGTACTGTTTCTCGGTGATATCGCCACCGTCTTCCAACCAACCTTCAAGGTTTGCATCGCAATTACACCACTTAGTGGTGTCGGCACAGTTCCCGAGTACCCCACATTCACATTTTCGTGATCCTGGTAAAGCACCACCCCAATAATCCATTTTTTGGTTATCTCTACTCACCCACCACGAATTTGGTTGGAAGGCATCTCCTTGATGAACTGAAAATTGGATTATATTTTCAGGATATTATGAACAAGTTACGGTGATTGATTATGGCACCAGAATTGGCTCTTACCTGGCGTGTTGAAAAGTCGCGAATGCTTGCATGCATAATTTATACTTTGCTGACAGGCCGTGGAACGATTCAAGAGTGCTTCGATTTGATCAAAATCAGCATCATATGTGATATCTTGAACAAAACTGCCTGCTTCTTCGAATCCATCAACCGGCGTTGGGAGCTCATTTGTGTGTCTCACGACAGTTCTAACCCGGCCACCAGGGAAGAACTCGCAAGTGACTGGGAAAGGATTAAGCGGGCCACTCCCATCAACATCAATTTTGATTTCGGCACGTTGATCAACTGTATTAATATTTTTATACGCTTCACATGAGAGGTGGTGTAACGGTGTATGGCAAACCGCACCACCGTAATCGTCATTACATTTGCATTCGAAAGTAAGTGATGTTTGTTCACAAACGCCATCATGTTTACATGGATTGGGATTGCATCTATCCAACATTTGACAAGCGTCAAACACGATTTCGTTGTCACAGCAATATTCATCTTTGCTCCAACTTGTTGGCAATTTATAATTACCATCAATGCTAATCATCCTCATGCAACCAACAAAACCAACATTTGTTCCTTGTCCCACCAACCCACCCCCAATCAAGTAGACAGGTCCTGTTGTCATTTCTAGCTGACGTACCGTATTCATCGGTCGTCCATCCACATTTAATATGATACTATTTTTACTAATTGTAAAAATAACCGAATGCCACTTTCCATCATTGAAATGTTCATCGAAGTTATCTAAAATTGCCCGTGGGTGTCGATTTGTCTGTATTTCAACTTTGATTGTGCCATTCTGTAAAAACAATTTAACGGAGCCCGGTGATGTGAACTGATGGAATAGAATTAAGCCATCTTTTTCGTATGTGCGGAATGCAAGTGAAATGTTCATCGAAGAGATACCCTCGTAACCTTTGATACGAGCGAAACTCGATTTGGTGAGAAATGTTACTGGGATGATTGGCGGTTCGGGACATGAGAATGTAGCATGGACCCGATAATAGCGAAGGTTCTCATCAGTAACTTCATCTAAGTCTTTTAGATCACGTATAACATTTGTTTTGTTTAGATAAAAATTTTCAATGCAGCCAGTGAAGTTTTGCGTCACAATTAGTCCCTCTTGTTTGTTGGGTACACCACCCAGATACAACTGAAAATAGGAAACCATTATTGGATATTTTGGGGTACCTAACTTCTGAGTAGGTGTCGAATGTAATTTTAGAATTAGTAAATGCCTATAATTTTTCCTTGGTTGATTACATTTTAGGAAACTATCCAAAAACGTTCGTTCATAGCAGGACTTCAATTTTGTTTTAAAATTGATAGAATTTTTCGAGAACGAAGCAATTTTACTAAATAAATCTTTGATATGAATCAATATAACGAATGAAAAGTCGTACCGCTCTGTTCAAGTCCAATCGATGGAATTCACCTTTGATTCTTCCTCTTACTACGACACGATCAACAGAAAATTCAATGTCTTTTCTATTTCTGGATATCAGTACATCATGCCACATGTTATCATCCAATAGACTGCCAACTGATAGACTTGTAGTTATTCCGGAACCCAGATCAGTATTCAATAACATTTTATTGTCACGCAATTGAACTGCGATGAAATCTCCTTGTGTTCCACGAGAGTACATTATGATACCGTCGGCGTTATTAGTTTTGAATCGGAAACGAATCGAATGTCGATCGGTTTGGATTGGCTCACGAACCAAATCCATTCGTACAAGTGACGTTCCATTGAATGATATAACGTCCGATTCTACAGTTTCAATAATGATATGAATTAATTTTTGCTCATGTTACTTTATAAATGAATGATTGTTTTGGAAATTACCATAATCACATCCATAAAGTTCAATTCTCATGGATATTCGATCTTGCCATCTTGTAGGATTTATTCGAATCCATTGTGCGATAATAGGTACATTGAATTTATTAAGTTTTATGGATCCCGCATTTGTATTCCCTTTGAACATCTGTTTACGAAAATAGAATAGTTTTAATATGATGTTCATATAGCGTATAATTGTTAGTTGCTGTTCATGCATTGTTTCGTTCATTGCTGGGGTCGATTTTAATCTTCCAAGCACGCAATTATTAATCTAATATGTTTGTTCAATTGTTAATTGATGAAGACTGTTAGTATCAAGTTAATTCGCATGTAGAAGAGAAAAGAATTTGATACGACGCGCCAGTCGATGAAAAGAGCGATCAAAATTGGGATGATTTCAACAAATTATTTTGTCAATTTTCATGAACACTGTAAACAATGATGAAAAACATTGACGGGTCGCATCAGTGAATCTAATTTTGCAATTTATACCTCTTCCACACCATCCTGGCTTTCATAACTAGTCCATGCTTGACCGTCATCTGAATACTCGACAATATATTCTGTGACAAATTCTCTTGTATTAGCGCGGCCACGTGTTGCAATACTTCGAATTTCACATCGATCGCCCAAGTCCACAGTGAGATGTTGATTATAAGAATTATCATGGGGAGTCCACGCGCTTATGCCTGAAAGCCCAATCCCCAATGTTTGGTGTATGTGAGTGAAGAAAAGAAGCGGAAAGCTATGGGGGCGTGGGATATGGATTTTGCTCCAAAAGTGTGGTGAAATTATTCGGTGTAATAGCTTAAATATGTTATATTTTCGTTTATACTCACCAGATTAGAATATAAAATGGAGTGAAGATTCAATAACTATTGCTATTGCGAAATGAAATGTTAGTGAAATTAATTACGTACATGCATTATTTACACAACATTAAACAACATGCATGAAGAACTATTGCTGTGGTGGAACGGGAAAGTTATATTTTCGTACACATTTGGGATAATATGAGCGTTGAGTGCCATGTCAATGATGTTTCAGATATTACAACTTGTACAATAAATGAATTTTGTTATGTAAGTCCGATGTCACTCCATGATGTTAGAATGTTTCATACAACTAACGTTGGTCCGAATTTATGAGGAAAATTTGGAAGCTCAACAACTTTCATTCGTTAAAATTTCATCGAAGTATTCCATTCATATTCACGGGTAGCAGTGGATATCCGAAACCATCTCCCATGTTGGTTACATGACATTTATTGGTTCATTAAGAAACATGCATATGCCAATCTGTCGATACGTGAGTTAGAAGTCTTGAGAACCATTGCGGTTATTGTGGATCCGACCCACCACCAATGTCAATACCCTTTCCGAAAAAAATATTAAAAAAAACTTCGTTTCCGATGGGTTTACCTTTATGTTGCCTTCTTCTTCTTTATAGTCCATATAGTCAAGATTATTGGTCCCATAGCGGATACTGTATTCCATAACAAATTCGCCAAAGTTTTCACGACCCTGGGTTTCGATTGCCGTGACGTTCATTACTTGACCAAGGTCAACAATCAGGTATTGACTATTGTCTGAACTGCTAGCTGTCCATGCCTTTTCGCCTATGCCACAATAACACGATACTCATGCATGCAACTCAAAGTAAACTTTGGAAAAACTGGCGATTTGGATGCAAATTGGGACAAATGAGAATAGTTCGATGACACCTCCTCAACTGCTTTGGAGAGTTTGGAACTTGAGGGTCATTACGATATTGTATTGATAGATGAACACATGTCTTATGGGAAGAGCCGAATAGGAGAATAACAAGAGCTATAGCACACTATACATCAATAGCAGTACAAAACAAGCATGATGTGGATACATTGAGACTTTCGGTTAGGATTATCTCGAGACCAAATGAATAGGCTAATACCGGTGATGAGATTACTACATAAATAGTATCCACAGGGTGTCTCTTAGCTATACCCCAGAAAATTTACACACCTCGTTCTTATTTCAAATAAGAAATTAAAATCGATTTATTCACCCACTGACCGATGACTATTGCATACAATCTTTCATATAATTCGAAGAATAGAAGTAAAAATTAGGATAATCCAAATGGGAATCACTCAAGGTTTTTCAGCTTTCAGAAAGTAGGCTCTGCTGTAATTTTCATCTGGAGGATATAGAGGAATAGAGTTTTTCATTAGCTCGGTATAATCCAAGAAGTTGAACTTTGCTCTATTTAATATCTCAGGAGCTTCAGCAGTAGGCATACAAACAACTACACAGTGATCAGAACCAATAAGACTTTCCTGGAAAGTCCAACTTTGTTTGATGCCATTTTCATGTAGTATGGTACTGTCGACAATTTTATCTTCTTGTAACAGTTCATTTGTTTGAAAACAAAGTTTCTGCAAATTCACAGTGAGACCTATGCCCAACGCTTTAACATAACTTTCTTTCAATGCCCAATGTCGGCAGAACATTTTGATTTGCTCTGCCTCAGTCTGCATTGCTCTTATTTCATTCCATTCATGTGATGAAAAATTACGATTCATTATACGGAAAAATTCTGATAGAGATTTACCACCGGAATATTCAAATTTCATTACGTCTACACCAATTTTGTAATCACGTAATTCGCCAACTAGAACAGTATATTCACCCTGATGTGAGACATTGAAATTCATAGGAAATGTAGAATTCTTAAGTATTGGTCGATTGTGGTCATCACGCGTCAATTGTATATCATTATAAGCAATATTTGAATGATCATTTATGAATTTTCTGATTAATAGACGACCGACGAGTGATGCTCTGACATCTTTACGAAACACAAATTTGCTCAATCTCTCCTTTTCATCCAGTTGCAAACAAGAGACGGCGTGTGTAAATTCTTTTTCCGTTGGATTCCAGTCGGACCAATTAAACGCCCATCTCACACTGGTATTAGTCATTCTCAAGTGAATTCTCCTCGTTATCATGAACTTTTGCTTTTCCTATTTCTTTTAATTGTATGAACTCTTGTTTCACTAGCAGTCACCTAAAGCAAAGCATTTAACCTAACTTATTTTCCATCGATTCCAATTGATAAATAAGATAACAAGATTGAAATGCTATGTCAGTGGGTCATGTCAATATATATTTGAACTGCGTGTGGGCGTGTGCTGGACTTGATGCGCTCTCAAATTAAATTCACGAAACAACGAACTAGTGGAAGATAGCTATGCAGGTTCTTTCAACGAAAAAGATTTGATAATAATATGAACGGTTCAACAGCAAAAATATATTGCTCAGAAGTCGCCGTGTCTCATTGCGAAGAAGCCAGGTCATTCTGACTGATGATCGTCAATCAATTTAACGTATGGAGAAGTAAGATAAAGTCAAGATAATTCATAACTGAAAGAATCATGTCATTGAATGGATTTAGAGTTCGCAATCTCCTCATATTATTTGTGAAGTTTTCTTTTAAAACTGGACACAGTGACCTCTAAGAAATTCCACATCGGAAGTTACTTTACAGTACTACTGAATATTTGTGGTTTTCAGCTCTTGCATTCAAATATTGATTGTGATAGATACAAAATTTAAAATCATTGTTACGGGGAATGAATATTTTTCTAATTGATTTTCCCCGAGTTTATGTGTGAATCCTGAGTGTTTTGATGAATAATAACAATTAAATACTCGAGACATTTCAGCACCGATTACGGGATTATTAAAATTTCATGAGTGCTGAAATCATTGAATCAGCTACTCGCATCATCAATTAATAACATTTTCGAGACATATCGCGCAGTTTTTTCACTACTTTCATGAATTAAGTAGGGTTAAAAAATCACATTTGACCAATTACTACAATATTCGTAGTACTTTCTTCGATGAGTAATAAACAAGAATACAGTGAAACACTAAGCATTCCAAGTACAAACGACTCGTCGTATATCTTTCCATTATCAAAAACGAGAGAAAAAAATTCCAAATCAAGGGAAGAGTTCTAAATAAATGAATTGTTACCATAAAGTATTGCATCTTTGGGTTCTCGATCTTTCATAAATGATGTTGCTGACAGATGTGCTTTATACAGTAAAGGTGAATTGCATTCATAATCGTCTGAAAAAAAGAGACGAGCCAAATGAATAAAAAATGTAAGATGTAACGTTGTTGTGTTGGGTGTTACCCCGCCATGTTGATGAGAATGGGCTTGGTCGACTGGCGAGTCACCATTTAGATATGTGCGTGTGTATGCGTAACGTTATCTGAATAATTATTTGTGAATGGACAATTCTTTAATATAAACTTACATGCGGATGTGTTGGTAACGGCTACAGCCGTTAAAGTGAAGACGAGGAAAAGTAGTGAATTCATCATAACATTTTCTTCCCTTATATTTTTCGATGAACAGAAAACACCCACCAAAGACGCGTACAAAGAAATACAAACGCTTCACATGCAACTAATAGCTGCTTACTCTTGCTCATGTAACTAGCATTTATAGTAGTGTACTGGCAGCCACTGGCACTGGACGGATTAATCATCAATGGCGCGACTCACCGCGAGTTGCCGCTACATACGATGCACACACGACTTATACGCCTATGAATAGATCGCGGATGGTAGAAGTAAGTACTGATATCATTGTTGTCGGTATAGTAAACATTGCTATTACCGAATCTGACTAAGAAGGGCGGGGTAAGAGAGAAAATTTGTAGGTAAGATTTGTTGTGTTTCGCTCTGCTTTACCTAGAAATTTTTTCAACAAAACGGTGGAGATGCATCCGATACCGCAGTGAGGAATTCATTTGCACCAATTTCTATATGCCTGTGATCATACCCCATCAACAAATTTCAATATTTGAGTTCAACGACGTTGCTTGTTGAAATTCAATAGAAGTTCATCTGGTAATTGCAACTTATTAAATAGTGATTCAGGAGTGGCCGCAGTTGGATCGCATACGTTTTGTATATTAGCATCCAATGATCTTATAATTCTTTGATAATATTTTCAATTATTTGATTAAAAGTGAAAAAAATGTCGTCCTTCTTCAACACTGGATTATAATATTTTTCTGGTAAAATATGGAATTTGTAATACATTATTTTTTGTATTCTGATCAGGATTTTTCCGTATTATTAGATCGCAGGGGAATTCTCTTAGATAAGATCATTTGCGTTAGCAACGTATCGAGAAAAGCAACACCATCATATAAATATGTGACTGATAATTGGTTTTCGAAATTTTAAATTGTGTTTAACTGAGGACTCATCAGCCATGAAATGGAAATTGTTTAGTGAGACACATAGACGATTTTCCCTTTCCCAATTTTTATGATTCATACTCAAAAAGTTCGAATCGGACCGGCAGTGATAAGAAAAATTCCTCAATATTTCACAGTCAATGTCACCATCTTCCTCACGGATATATCTTTCGTTATCCACAAATAAGTTTCTGATAATGATAATCAGTAGGCAATTAGTTGATACGTTAAGTGATACGTTAAGGGTCATTACATCACAGTCTCCCAACAAACTTCTATAAACTATTCTATGAGTCTCACTACAATCGATTGTTGGAGCAGCTTTCACTCTTAATGAATTATATTTTGAGTTCGTGAGTACCGATTAACTCTTGATGAGTTTGTGGTTGACATATTTCTTCATAATTATTACTCACAAACTATGATTGAGACTCGATTCATCCACGTCGAACAGAGGATCATTGGACACCGTATCCCAACTGTTGTTACAGTAGAACCAGTTCCAGGATGCACATGACCGTAGTGGTTGCGCGACTATGCTCAAACCCCATTGCTCTTCCTTATTGTTCCACAAGATTGCTGTTGTATGTAAGCGAAAATTTTGCTCGCCATTTAAATGGACTAACTCCAAGTGATTATCATTCTTTTCTTCTAAATTTGTATGATGTCGGATGAGAGTTCCTATTTTATTGTGCATCATCTCCCTTTCTTTTTCATTTTCTCAGCAGTCTGTGTGCAATAGGCTACTCGTTCGTAGGACTTCGTATTGTGGATGCAAGGCAGCTGATTCCCCGTTGTGTTTTTTTCTATCACAATGTTATTCATCATGAATAATTCTCCTTTGGTTAATATCACATAAAATTAATCACTGATCCGGTCTATGATGTTATGGTTTCACGCATTGTTCTCAGCCGAATATGTGACGCTATTGTGACATCAAAGCACAGAATAGGGATAACCCGCTCCATCCATTTCTAAATATATATGAGGAGGATTGATGTAATCTCTTCAAAATTGGAATCGAATCTCACGGATCGGTTAGGGATCTTCTAGAAAACATCGAATCAATAGGAACCTATCGAGCTTCAATCACAAATTGTCTTTCTTATTAGATAACATCGCGATATATCACGATATAATAAAATACTCCCTTCAATTACTCTCAATGACTATGTGATAGGCGAAACTTCGATTATGCACGGAAGAGGATCGGAAATTATGTTGAAAAAGTAATAGATGATATACTGACAATGGTCATGAGCAGTTCTGTCATTGTTGGAAACTCACAATTACTACATCTCACATTTACTATTATTGAATGAAGCGTAAAAATTTCAGCGAGCTTGAACTTAACTCATAAAAAACTAGAAGATGAACACAACGGATAATCAATAGCTCTGAGCACATCCGCGTGATAGAAAGAACGTCGTATTTGTGTTGAAAATGTATAGCTCTTGCACATGCGACGGATAGATCTCAATCGAAGGAGTATTGGTTGTGGGAATCATCGTCGATTATTTAATTGGTGGGGAAGCCATTGATGCGTCACAAGGTTTGTTTGTTTTTCTGATCGACCACTGTTTCAGTCGACCCAGTTAAATAACTATTGGTGGATTCGAATGCATATAGATTGAATACCCAGGTGATTTGTCAAGGAAGTAGCAGGCATTTATGTGACTCATCAAAGGCTCGTGGACTGCGATTAGAGACTGTGGTCTATCATCAGAGTCTGCGGAGTGTCATACAATCGCACCTTTTTCGTTTTCTCTAATCGACACGGTTCCACCATGCAGTATTTGTTGAATAATTTTTGTGAGTTACTTCAACAGATATGGGACATTGAGGGGAATCGATAAATGGAGTGAAAAAATAAATTCCTTCAATGACTAATCATGAAAAATATTCAATAATCGATCACTCCAAGCTACTCATCGTGAACGAAGGATTTACTCAGATGATTGTACATTGGATCAACTGAGTTAATGAATATCCAAATATAAAGGACATAGCATAAAAATTCACATGATCTGATTAAACATTCATACTAACAGACCGTACCTCCTTTTCTATTACGCTACTTGTTCTGAAGGTACTTCTTCAGCGTATCAGGAGAAACCGCTGTTACAAGGAAGTAACGGTCGAAAATGACAAGTGACGTATATTAATAGATGAATTTTTCGGTTATGCTATAACTGATTCGAATTTTACATATAATTTGTTAAGACTATTCCTCGGAGACTTCAAACTCGTTATAAATTATAAAAGTGAAATTGCACCGTTGAACTGTTTGTATAGAATTTCATATTGTGACGACTGGTTTTCAATTTTTTCTTCGTGAAAGTTATGAAATCGAAAGTATTGTGGGTTTGATGTTTTCAAACAGTCGACATTTTCAGAAGAGGTCTGTACGTGAGGATTCGCGCGCATGTATACATCGAAGATTTTGTCAGTTCAAATGCGGTGATATTTTATGATGTGGGTTAGAATAAAAATAAATCATGGACGGTTGAAAGCTCACCAAATAAGACTCATGAAATAACTTGACACGTATACGCGGCAAACGTAAACAGTGATGTACGACAGATGGAGATAAACAAGGGATTCCCAATGAAACCCCTCAAGCTTTTATTTCAGGTTCGATGTTGCATTTTATACTACACATGCAGAGTGTGCGATATCACGTAAAACGAGTAAGAGGGATAAATGCAAAAGAGAATACGCGTCGAGTTTTCCCCTTTATTTTTTTAGATCAATTCGCAATTTATGTAAGTTCCATTTCTCCATGTATCACCAGGGAATTAGGAATGTTTCTCGCATATTGCGATGAGAGATGTGAGGATCGCGCCCCCGAGCAAAAACTTTAAAATAAAGTAGCGAATGATTTATTGGTCCCATTATACGTCATATTTTTCCATTCTCCATTCCATCACCGTGCAAGTTTACATTTAATTTCACTCATGATGATTACCATATATCGATTCTATTCTAGATAAGTAAAATTTAAATTCAACTGAATATCGGTCTGGAGGCCTTTTATCCACTGATAATATTCAGTTTGATGAATAATATCGAATACTCATTTGATTCTGTTGATCACGTTTCGATTTCAATACTGTCATTGAGCAGTTGACAATTTCCTTTTTTTCACTGATTCCATTGTTCAACACTCAAGCAACTGAAACATCGGCTGAGTTATGGAACTCAGTTCATGACCCTGATTTATTCAAGAAAACTATCACAATATGAATTCATACTAAATTCTATATCAGTTGGACAATCACACACTGGGAACATGTGAGCCGCCTCATAAAGCTCGGATGGGTGATCGTTGCTATTCGCTAAGAGGTTTCATGAAATGATTTGTGTGTCATTTATACATGCCGCGATGTCATGTGTCAATATGTGCGTGAGCTTTCAGTTTTTGGTTCTGATATGTTGCCATTATCAGTTGGTGAGAAATTGGTTATGATGAGAAACCATTTTCGTTGAAAAGTACAACAGTGGTATCCACAGTTGTCCAAACGACTCATACGCGTGAAAACGGAATAATTTCCAGCTACGGTGTAGTATACGAGGTTTCGCATAATATTTCAAGTTTGATTATGATGCTGGAAGTCCTCTATAGATCGAAGTTTTAAATTTTGCGCGTCTCGGACTAACTTTGATGGTAATGAAACAAAATGAAAAATGTGGCATGATGAAAGCCAATGAATACCGTGTGGTTTTTCATATGCGATCGTGTATTATATGTGAGAAGAAGGATGGAACACAGTCGGTTTGAAATTTCGAGTCAAGTTATATGCTCATTTTTAGCGATAGATGATCACGATATTGAGGATGAGAAAGACAAAGGCGGCAGAATCAATCGGCTTGTCTCCTCCATCGAGGCCATATTCTCGATATTAAAGTTTCCGAGAAGTGTGCGCCACGTGTGCATTTTATAAATCATCCGCGGTAGAAAATATTTTCGGCACGGCGCATATTTCCTCTCTCCACTTTAGAATGATCGTCTATCAATTGATTTCCAATAGAAAGTGTAGCGTTATTATAACTCATCCGAATAATCGAATTTTCAATACTTCCACGTTTTTAACGATCAGGTCGATGATTATGTTCAGATGGGTCGATTAAACCACCACAACACAATACGTTCATACTTGAAAGGCAGAGTTCTCTCCAGAAATGAATTTTTGATTTTTCCGAACTGCACAAAGTACCTTCGAGCATGAGAATATTCAGACACTCTGCAGGATCCGAAATGAAAATTGTAACAAATACGTTTCGCGAGAAAATCGTCTAATTCACGTGAAATATCTTTGGATATTGTGCTGTTATGGTTGTACATTGAGCGAGAGTATTTTAATTTATGCTGCTGTCAAAAGATTCGAACGAATTAGACCGTTCGGACAAATCATTTGTAATGTTGTTGAAGTTCATGTTCTGAGTTAACAGGCTTCGAAAATGTCACAAGATCTCACTTCGTTGGACAATTTATTGCTATCAATGACTGCTAGGAACTGTATAAAGGAAGTATGTGGATTTTGGGCACATACAATGTTTTCTACATTCCTCTGATGATAGTTCTGTCATGTCATTGCTCGATGGCCCGATTAGTTTTTCGGCAATGATGTTTCCTGTCGAACAGACACCACTGATAGAAACGAGAAATACGCGAATATCTATAAGGCAATATTCATAGACAATATTCTCGCGATTCGACATCGTAACGCTCACTCTGGTGCTGAATGAACTTTAGTACATAAACAAAACGAGATCTCTATTTGAGTTACTGGTATGAAATATCTTTGTTTTCGGTTGTTATTTCTGAATGGAAGTCAGCAATGTAAAGTATGGGAATGCAATGGATCGATATGGAGAGGTGAAGAGTAGTTATGAAAAATAAATGTAGGGTAATGTTGTGAGAGCGAAGGGAAAAGGGCTTTTTAGTCACCGCGTTGTCTCTATTCATTTTTCTATCAAACTAGACCCACCTAAATGTAGTCATCTCCATTTATCCTTACAATATTAAGTAAGCGATAGTGATTTAACAAGTTTCGATGAAGTACACAGTGTTGATGAATAGCCAACCAATAGGAGTTGAAAAAGGCTTTATATGAATTGAGGTTCAGGAATATGTCTGAGAAAATTTATTTATTAGATAATTGCGACCGAATGGGACCGCATAAATTGTAACAAACATTTTCACAATTCAGAATAAATGTATCACAATATTTTTTCGAGGACATTCGTAAAACAGTGAATATATGCTGTGATGTCCCGAATGTCATTCCAGTTCTTACTCACATGACAATTTTCTCCAGAGGTAACGAATACTTGAAGAGTGGATGTTTATGATTCTGATAAACGTTGAGTATGTGTTTTCAATTGGTTATAAAATACAAGTGCTCTCGATGATTGATCCTCGTCTCACGTTGTGACTATATTCATAATATCAGTTAATTTTGAGTTGTTGTCCCAATATGGTGAAATTACCCTTGTTCGTCATTGTAACCCGCAGCTGAGGTGTTCAAAGTCTGGGTTTTGTAGTCAGCAGGGAAAAAAGTGTTTCGTTTGATTTGCGTTTTTTTCTTATTTCCATGACGGTAGGTGGAATTGGAATAAGTTTTGATACACTTCATTTCATTCACAATATTTATTCGAACTAAATGATACCTATCATGAAATAAAATTGATTCGATCATTATTACATTCAGATATTTATGCATTCATGTGGCTTTGATGAGTTATTATTGACTCAGTTGGAACTATGATGGATAATAAGTTTAGAATGAAATCTTAATTTACTACAATCATTATTTATTGAACTATATTTCTGTGGTTACTCTCATAGTTATATCAAATTTCGTGAGACTCATATTTTGCCACACAATGAAATAATCATATATTCGTCAGAATGGGAAAATCGATAATGAACGAAGTGTATGTACGGACCGATCGTAGATAATGGAATGTATCGAGTTTTGTTGAGTGAAAGAAAATTGAACTGCAATAATAAGTTGGTGAAAGACATTCTGATAGATTTGAAGCGTATAGTCATGCAAGATCTAATAATACGTTGAAAATAGTTATTAAATGAATTGAGCACAGGTGCTGAAATTTATTGAGAATTCAATAATGGATTTTGAAATGCTGTCGCGATAATCTTCATTTTCACTTGCTGGTATTCGATTTGCGTGTAAAGCAAAAAAGCAAACAATTTATGGTAGGGACGACTGAATAGTGTGAACTGGAACTATCATCCGCTTGTTAATCGTTTTCTTCCTTTTGTCCCGTTATTCGCAAATTTATTCGCATATCTGGTTTTCTTCTTTGTCGATTCGGTAATATTCCCTTCATGTGTTCATGTGTGCTTTGTTTTTTTGCTTTTATAATATCGTGGGATATGAAAATTATTTCCCGAGATATTTTTCTTTGTGTATTTTTTCGCGCATGTTTTTTTTTCCAGTAGAATTTATTCTATCGTGGTTCGGTAACTTTTGTCACCATCACCTCTTCTATCCCGTGCGTAATGAGAATGCCTATTACATACGCTCCTTGTCATCGGTACTTTTTATTCTGCTCTTATTTTCTCTACTTCTTTTGCACAACCACTCTTTCCTACCTTCTCCTGTTCATCTTCTCTCTTTTAAGTTGTCTTCCCCGTCATCCCCATAATTCCAACATGAATCGGTTCGTTGCTTTCGTGGTCCTGTTTGTGGTATTATGGCTACGTCGGTGGTATCTTGATCTCCATCTTGTCACCTTTCTTCCAGACGACCAACATGTTGTCATTGAAAAATTCCGTGTGAATTACGCATCATTAATCCCATTTTCTCAGGATTAAGCTCTCTTCAGCAGGCAATGGTACGTTATCAGTTCATATCGGCGATTTTCTTTGAACTGACTTGTTGTTCTCGTTGACGAGTTCGGGAATCATTACTCGCTCCTCAGGATAGGTGGTGGCCTGTATTAATGTAGAGTGCTTTTCCACAGGCTTACAGGAGCTGATGAAAATCATTTCCGTGCGGAATGATGCTCCCCTGAAGTTAGCCGCAAGTAAACTTGTTCCTCTGGAATTTTTGCGCTGGTTTTGGAAATAGTGGTGAGACAACCTTATTTTGCGCTAGATCCAGTTCGTTCAGAAGCTAGTGGAGCGGTGCTTCCAGCCTCGCTGATGCTCGGCATTGATGTCAACTTTCATTCGTTTTCACTCCTTGTGAACTACTGGGGAAAGACTCTCTGCTCAGTACAAATATTCATACATAATCATGGTAGTGTCTAGCTATGGCTAATTGATTCTTCCTCTGGGGGAATGACAACCTTTCTGAAAGAATTCAGTGCAAATATCCAGCCACTCACCGGAATAGCTGTTACGTTCATGTAATCAATGGATGAGCATTGTAAACACGGTTGGTGCAGTGAGAGAATGCTCTCCGTTCTGTGGCATTGTATGGATCAGCAATATCTTTTGCCTACAAATTTTCCCTTTTCTTTTGTCTCCATATCCGCAAGCACATTCTTTTCTGATACCTTTTCCATACGTTCACGCAAGCTGCGTTTTTGCGTTCGTATGTAAAGTATCAAGATATATTTGTTTGTTGTTGTATCTTCTAGACATGCAGATATTTTTATGTATTTCTCTCCCTCAAAGACTTGGACGAATATATCCTAGTGACTTTCGACTCAATTTGTTGCAACTGCCTTGAAACACATGTGCCATGAGTTCCCCCCCCCCCCCCCCCCCC
>JABMBR010002554.1:0-28988 GCA_018881525.1 Meteorus sp. PSUC_FEM 10030008
GGAACGCTTCACGATTTTGCGTGTCATCCTTGCGCAGGGGCCATGCTAATCTTCTCTGTATCGTTCCAATTTTAGTATATGTACTGCCGAAGCAAGTACACTAGCAAAGGTCACTGACTTTTATTTATATTAACGACCTCTAACTTCAATAACTTATGAGCAAAATAACATATCGCAAAACCATCTATTGAGAAAAATGTGAACTAGCCTCTGAATGAATTCACATCACGCATGCGTTCATCTAATACCCACTACTCATCATGAATACGAAAAATATTGCACGCGCGTTCCAACATACAAATTCTTCATAATTCCATTTTACTCATACGGAACTAATGTTTATTGCAGCATTTCTTCGTCATATGGGTTATCTCGGAGTCATTTTATTCATTACATTATTCTGTTACTGCGCTGGAATCATTTTTGCCTGTAAAAATCCCACTAAATATGCAACGAAGGATTACAAAACGGTACTCGAAGAAATGAAGAACAAACAATATACATTGTTGGAAGATTGGTAATGAGATGAATGAAAATTAAATGAAATATGGACAAATTGACAAATAAATAAAAACATAAAATAGAACTTGATGCAAAAATGTCCAGGACTTTCTCTATCTATATGTATACATATCTGTAAATGTACAACGACCTTAACACCGAGTGGTCATATACAAAGTGAAAGGCCTCGGGGACGATAATCTCCGGTTGTGAAGATAGTTTAGTTCACATTTCAACATGGCCGTGCGCTGAATGACTCCGGCAACTGGAATATTTTCTACATCAATTTACCTCTGTTGAAAGAACGAATAAAACAGAATATAAACAAAAAAATCACTGCTAAACGTTTGCCACAATGAATGTCAAGTGGATTTTTGGTTTCATTATAGTTTTGAATATTCAACTGTTATCACATGGTGCGGATGGTGAGTGGAAATTATTTATTAAAATGCTTTCACTCTCAAAATATAGCAACACATAAGTTCAATGGTAGATAAAAAGAGCCTGATGAAAAATAGCAACAGAGAAAAAGGAAATTATGCTATAAAAAATAATTGAGCTCTAAAAATTCTTTCGGTCTATTATATTTGCGATGAATTTGTTTATGTTTATGATAATTTACATGGATATGTGAACGCATTGGATTTTAGTACGCGCTATTTTGAAGGATGAGAGAGGTAAAATATAAGGAACGAATGATAATATAAAACGACCTTTCAGGTTTACTTCGAAGATGCGTCACCTGTAGATCGAGAGGGGAGTTGGGCACATGTAAAGATCCTTTCACATTGAATTCCACTGAAATTCAGAATGAATATGGAGTGAAGGCAGAGCCTTGTGCATCCGGTTGGTGCGGAAAAATAATCGAGGAACCGAATCTAAATAACGGTTCGTGGTAATCTTATAAAAAAGACAGTGTGATGATCAATTTTGATTTACTGAAATGAGTTTGAAGTTAAATCAGAATTGAAGGAACATCGATATTCCATTCCATTCTTACGGAATTTAATTTTACAGAATATGGTACGGCAACACAAAGGATGTGTTTCCAAAGGGGTCCTGATGATGGCGAAGAGAGATGCGCTTTTACAGTGAAAAATTACAAAAAAGTGTACATGTGTTTTTGTCGAGGTGATCTGTGCAATCATTCTGATACATTGACCAGTTCCAGCATTCTTATTTTGTTTTTAAGTGTAATGGTAATACGATGATGATGAGTTGGGATGAAGACTGCGATCTGTTGTAAATATTATAGATGCATTGAAGATATATATGTTTGTTACATGAAAAAAGTAAAATTCGTTGTTTGCTTCACGGTTTATTTGTTGAATGATGATATGCTTTAACGCTACTATAGTTAGATGATTTCGTGATGGATTCCAATCTAGTTCAATACTGTTTTATTTTTCTATTCTGATTTACGATGAAGGTGAGATTAATCTGATACAAGCGGTAATTGTTCAAGAAGATCCAGCTGCCATTGAACAAAATTATCTCCAATCGTTATTTATGTCGTTGTGTTGTTTCAAATTATGATTTTTGTCCTTAAGACTATGAATATATTGCTGCAATATTTTATGTACCAGTATGTAGAGGACAACATGATTCATTGGAGTTCGCATTTTACTCCGGAAAACTCACCGGATATGTATGAAAAATCGTTCCAAATTTATGAGAATCTTCATTGGATCAATAAATCTTGTTCGAAAAACTGACTATTTCAATTGATCGCTGATGCAATTAGAGAGATGAGAAATTGCTACTTCTATCTTGTCCCTGTTTCTTCATAACTTACAACTGGAAATTAATCATCGATATAGAATGTGTGAAATTATTTACATCAATTTTTCAATTCAATGTAAAAGTATTACTTCTGATCATTTCTCCTTTTGCTCATGATAGTAGACACGATAGATGCATTTGCTTTTTTCCCTAAATCTACGTCACTGCTCAAACCTTCACAGGTTCCCCGCAGGAAGCAAATTTGTTCCATTCAGCCCGATACCAGTTATGACATCAATCTTGAAGCCATTATCTTCCCCTCGCCTCCCACTCTACCCTCTCTCAATAGGTAAAAATTAGGGAATCATCGAAGGAAAGAAAATTCTCAATCATATTCGATATCTGAGAGAATAGTTGCACGATTTGTAGCATTTACATTGTTTGGGTCGAAGTATGACCACACTTCTGACATCATGTTGTATAGCATGTGAAGATTCACATAAGCAAGCCCCAAACACATCTGAATTTAGCGACTTTCTAATGCATATGAAAGCTATCGCAAGTGTAGGGGCTCCTAATATTTTTTTTTAGTTAAAGATGAGGTATGGAAACAAAAATCATTTCAAGTGTTCAGTAGTGTTGCGCAACAAGTGAATTATGATTACATGAATACCTGTTGATTCCTGAAAACTCAAATCTCACAATGTTGACTTAACTTTGACTTGACGAATCATATGTCCCACTCAATCATGGAGTATAAAAAATTGAAGTATTTTTATCCGGACTGTTGATTAATTTTATTATTTCGTGCAATCGCACCGAACAACGATCAAACTATGTAAAATCTGATATATTATCTCGATATTCATGTACATATATATTTCCAACATCAATAATACCTAAAAATTCAATCGGATTCGATGACGAGCAAAAAACCAATTTTTATCACTGTCATCAGAAACATATTCTCAGTGCTGTCGTATTCTATAAAAGGGCGAATCGGGTCTCAAACTACTTAAAACATTTTCACGTAAGCCATTCAACCGTCTCATTTCTTGATTTGTAAGCAGAGCTCGTGAATGTGGAATCTCATGAAAGAATAGTTCGCCGTGGCCGTAGAGATACCTCACAGCAATCACTGCAGCGTCACCAGTGAGTAAATACGGATCAGGATGGTCTACAACGGTGATTAACTCTCACATTAATAATAGTGATGAAAATAAATACATCTTGAAATAGATAGAACACTTGATTCGATTACAAACACCAATTACTCACTTAAACCATTGGAATAGTCTGGCGTATTGTGAAATGACTCTCGAGAACTGTATCCGAGATCGTTGATGTCAATCGGTGCAAGAAATACACCAGCAGGCCACAACGACTCAGCATTTTCTGGTGTAATCACATGCGATGAGAAATCCAAATAACTTCGTGGCTTATTGTTGAAAAACGCATTATGTGGCCCAACAGCGAAATAAAATTTCTGTGCTACTGTATTTCCATCTGTGGAGAAACGAAAATAATGCGAATCATTCACATATCAAATTAAAATATTCATTCTACTTTTCATTTATAAAGAAAATCTTCTACTTGAATACAGATGCCTCATAATTGTAACTTTACCATCGGTCGTGAGTGCATGTTCATAAACATGCGGTGGTGATATGAATTTAACGTGTACACTGGCAATTGGCGCTGCTGAGATGATTGTTACAGCAGCTGTGATCAGTAGTCCAAGTATCCTTAACTGTAAAATATTGATGAATTAAATAGAATAATTATATCGATGATAAATCAGCTACATAATAAATGACTGCACAATGCATCAGTGAAAATAACTATCAGATATCACGTAATGTTTATTCATGTTGACCTATATCACATCTTTGTATAGGATAGAAGTGTTTATTTTCCTCATGTCATATTCCATCATCTATTTACCAATATAATTCAATAAGACATATCAATTTCATCAGTGAAAGTGAAGAATGGCATTCTCAATTACGCGGTAGGACGAATTATAATACACAACACTTCATGATAATCATCTCTTCCATCAATAAAATGCTCAAAAGCTCAATTCATCTTCTGCAATATCTTTCTTCACTTCATACTTATCATTTTTCATTTGTATGTCATAATTTTTTCTATTCTCGTTTTGTTCTCATTCATCTGTATATTAATGCTAGAGTGAATGTTGAAGGAGAGAGGTCATCAAACAGATCGATCATCCTTAGATGGGAGTTGTATACAGTTGGATCATCGGTGGCTCACGTTTTTCGGTCTCAGGTTATTGCAGCACAGGTACAACGGTGGCAAGAGTGCAGGCAGAATGTAATTTATTGAAGGTAAAAGTGAAGCAATAGCAGTCACGGGACTCAATTCGCCTGTATCTCGAGAGCATTACCGCATCCTGAATCTTTGCGAGCAATTGAATATACGTGTATATGTGTATGGATGGCTATCAGGAGATGTAGATAGGTTATATGCACAAATCCACGGTCATGAAGTCTACAGAAATTGTATTACCACTGTGTGTTTGTGTATGAACGTTCACAAATGCGTAACGTGTATATGTTTTTTATGTAATGTTTTTGTATATGTACCGTAAATATTAAGTAATCTGTGAAGGTTCATGTGAGCACTAGCATTTCAAAGTTTGTTGTTGACTGGAACTTTCATTTGAAGTACAATGAATTGTATTCAACGTTTATTATTTTTTCTTTTTTGATATTCGTAGTCGGGAAATTTCTATTCAGGTCAGATGTCGATTTGGATTGTTAGAGTTAAATTATTGGGGATTTTTCTTTCACCTCTCCTCTTGGTAATAATGAGCGGGATTCTCGATGGACTTGAGTTATCGGAAATTTGATAATAGCGTCACATGGTTGTGTTGATGTGAATTCGTGAGAAAGATGACAATGTGAGAGATGTTCTCGTGGCTGTGGCATTGATTCCATCGGATGCTATCGAACGTGGTAGCAAAATGAATGTAAACAGTATGAAATATACTTCAACGCGAAGATCTGATCCATTTCATTCTCCAAGTAAAAAAGAATGTGAATAATGAATTGATGTAGAAAGGTAATGAAGTGGGACATTGGAGAATTGTTGAATCGAATATTATGCAACTGCAATAATTCTTCACACGCATTTATTATGAATATCTTTGTATGTTTAAATCTGATATGATATCCATTGAAGATGCAGAATAAAGGAAACATATCAAATCTGAGGATTTAAACTTCTTGATTGAGAAAGACATTACAACATAACCGAACTTAAGCAGAAGATTTGAAAAAATTATAAAAATGAGAAAAATGTGATAGCTCAAAATTCTCATTGGTAGAGCGAAATATCGAACGTTATATTTTACCTTCAGTGCGCTATTCTTCAAACATAAAATGATCGAATTGAAAGTTGTCAGCACAATCGTTTTACAATTCGGATAAAGAACCGAATCGTAAAAAATCAATTCCATACAATTAATCATCTTCAAATTGATGAATTGTTGCACAAAATGTCACTGAATAATAAAGGTGAATTATTCCTCTAGTAATTGTATGTGCAAGGACATCTCAAACCCCCTATTCACAAACATTCAAATAATACCCATTATAAAATACACATGTAATCTCATTTTTCTTTATGCAACACGTAGGTTTTGCAATTTCATACGATACTTCATACACAAAGACAAACTACTCAACCATATATATCCATATTAAATTTATATTATGCATCCTGTTAAGATGATGAGTGAAAGAGCAACGCTTATACCCATACACCATAATAATGCGTGGGTAGATATGTAGTAATTGCACGGATGTTCTACTTGAATACATGTGAAAAAGTAGAGACGCGCACTGTTCACATTTCGAACAGAAATCATTCTTTGAGAGTATATGACCTCGTGAAAAATCGTTCACATGATTAAATCAATTGTGAGAATATTTCCTCAAATCAGCAATTATTGCGACACAATTATAACACAAGAAGGTAAACAACCCAATGAGAATATCAACATACAAATAAGTATCTGCGTTCCAACAAAATTTATATTAACTCATCATCCAATTTAGTTTTTTGATATCAGGATTTACTGACTTACCATAATCATGTTGCTGATGGGAACTTCATTCACGAATTATCCTCTCTTCAATTAGCTGATATTGTCGATAATTTTGTCTTTGTTATGGCCAACGAGTAACAGTCCTATGATGAATAACAATATTTTTTCAACTGGTATTCGATGCAATATTCCTATAGTTAATTCAATATTTCAGTATCTACAATGTTTCACGATCATACAATAAATCTATCAGATTATGCGAGGTGTCATCGACTCGGATGGACAGGAACTGATCCAGTTTAGATCTGCTACAAGAGAATGTGATCCATGAACTGCCCTGCTAAGTATCCCTTCTCAGGATAAACCCCACCTGAATTACGTGAAGACATCGGAAGAATAGAGAGACTTAGTCACGAGAACAGACGGTGGATTTACTTTCATTTTCAAAGACGTGTGCCTTCCCTTCAACTTTATGAACATAAGAATTTTTTTACTGTTTTCGCTATTTTCTCTAATATGGTATAGAAATTGTCCATATTGTCACTTCCTTGTTGACTTTCCGTTTCAAGTCACGATATTGCTGGGAGAATCATTCTTCTGAAGTCTATAAATAAATGTATAAAGTTATAGTCGTATTGACAATGCTTTTGTGTTTTTGCAACGTGAGAAATTTGATTGTAACTTTTGTTTCTGAGAATTCATGATTTGTTGTTACCAGGTATGAATACTTATACTTGCAGACACTGTGACCAACTTGTTGCTAGATGATTACTTAGTGCAAATTTTGATCTTTTTTTCCCATCTCTTGTTTCCAGGGAATGGATATATATATGTATTTTCTACTGAGAATGATTGTGATAGATAAGGAAAGTTTACGTGTTGAATTTTATCATCGGTCCACATCTGGTCAGATCGTGCTCCAGTCCGCTTTTGCGGATAATGAGTAAAAATCCAGTTTTGACGAATCGACTATTGTGTCACCTTCAATGAGGTTGATGTTTGTTCGCTCCACATTCTCAAAATATTCCTAAAGGGAAAGTAATGACCACGATAATAAATTTTATTAATTCTGTATTAATATATGTGAAAGGAAGTTCAGTATGTGCTAGTTGGATTGACACCATAACGATTTGATCGGAGTCTCTTCATTCTTTATATGAATGGGGCCTGAGGGATGATAGAATCATTAGGAACTCCGCTGTGTCACATGAAAAATGATGGTATCATGAATATCGTCCCAGATTTGCGCAGGAATAATTTCAAACACATCTATCAAGCATTTACATTCTTTGATGTCTCTCATATAATCCATCAGATCTCCAGAAAGAAATTTCTTACGATACCCACGACGATGATGAAGCATTAACGATGAGTTGAATTCAAATGATCTTTGATTCAAATTGATATCGCCTCATGTGCTCCTGCAGTAACATAAAATACTTCATCGGTGATATGAATTATTATTCAGTTACACTTTGAAATAATTCAGTACAAATGAACAAAGGTCATATTGAATTGGATAGCGGCGCCACAACCAATCATCCCTACTGATTTTATTCTCGTAAAAAAGAGACGGAACGTGGAACACGGTGCAGAGCATCTGACCAATCGCGATACAGCATGCTGTAGATTCCAAGCAAGGATTGGCCCAATCAACCATGTTCTTGAGTCCACCCATTTTCCGTTCCTTCGCATTATTGGAGTTCGTTAATCTCTTCCAGAATAAGTTTGGTTATGTCTACAAATATAGTACAATGTAGTGCAATGTGAAAACGGTATAGATTCTGTGATATGTATCACGGACGAACGAAATTTGCGCGCGGACACAGCCAAGCGAGTTTATGGGTAATATTTCCCAAGATTCTTTGTATCTTTGTATGATATATGAGCGTGCAAGGCGTCCAAATTCTAGCACGATAAATTGTGATTGAAATAATCAATAATTTGAAACGTTCATCGAGTAATGAAAGTTCACATCGGACATACTAATGATGCACTAATTTCTCACTGCTAAATGATGATAAACTTGTCTCATAAAATGGCGAATAACTGGTTGGAATTATTGTTCCGTCGCGGGAAAATAATATTGCGTTATTTTCCTCATTTATTTAATATTTCGGCAATCAAATCATATTTTAATCATCTGGCGAGGTCATTAATTTATAATATCAACAGTCATGGTAATGAATGCGTGTTTTAGCAATAACCTCAAAATTTAATTAGTATATTGCATCAATGATTAGATCTTATAATGTAGTAACCCTCCAATTTTTTCTCAACTTCAGAATTTCACTTATTTATGTTTAACTTCTAATCAAGTCCTTTTGCATGTGGTATTTGTAAAGGAATATTAGCGTGATCAGAGATTGATAACTGCAGAATTCAGATACTTCATGTAATCTAAAACATGACTGGAAAGTGATTGGGATTACAATATCAAAAGTTGAGAAACATCTCATTGTCATTTTTCAAAATGTGACAAATCAGGTTCTGCAAGCAATTTGAGAATTAATCGAAATTATCATTCAGAAACTTATTCGAGAGATGATGGAAAAAGAACCGATGAATTGTGCATTTTCATGCTTTGAGTCAAGGAAAATGTCCTTTTTGGGCACTCAAGCCATATATGCAGTTGTCATTACATTCTCATGAAAGACCATGATATGATGGGTCATCTGAATATGATGTTCACTTTCTTACCTGCATTCAAACGGAGTCAATTCGGACTAGATCTGTTCATGAAAAGTTATGGAGGCATTAGTTTGCATCAAAAATAGGTTTGTTATATACCTTTCTCCTTTTCTAGGGCGATGTCGTTGAAAAATGAAGATGTTTCCGAGAGTCAAATCCATCAATGCAAAGATTTCACACTATTACAAGGCCTGAATGTGAGTGAAATCTGAAATAAGAACTTAGGAGAATTCCGCCGAAAAAACAACTTTCCAATTTTTACCTTTCTTGTTTTTATCTTCCCGATTATCAGGAAACGTCCGGAGATGTTTTAGAATGCCTTTCAGTAATGGTAAATGATGAAGAATCCGGAAATAACCAAGTACAAGGAATCATTTTAGATGATCATCCACTACTTGGTACCACCTTGACGGCGATTACTCTACCAGATGGCACACAAGCATTCGTCACGAATAATATTGATGATGTTGACGAACATGAAATTAAAAATGAGAGATTAGAACTGCAAGAAAATACGAGGACGATATTGATAAGTAATTTATCGGAAATATCGGACCGCAAAACTATTCAATTTGAATTGGAACCACAAACAGTTGTACAGACCGAAGATGGATTATCGCCAGATATAGCAGACCATAAAACTTATTCGCAAGTTGAATTTTTTAATGGCACAACTTATATGGTAACCAATTCTTCCAACCCCGAAAATGAACTTTGGGAAATAAATAATGGGGAATTGCAAAAAAGTGAAGGCAATATTTTGATAGAAAAATTACCAGAATCGAAAGCGCAATATCCATGTCCCAGAGAAGGATGCACAAAAGTTTATACTACCCCACATCATCTCAAAGTTCATGAGCGATCACATACAGGTCAAAAGCCTTATGGATGTACGCATCCTAAATGTAAAAAAAGCTTTTCAACGGGTTACAGTTTGAAAGCGCACTTGAGAACGCATACAGGTGAAAAACCCTATAAATGTACAGCAGAACCATGTAACAAATGTTTCAAAACATCAGGTGATTTATTGAAACATATGAGAACGCATACAGGCGAACGACCATTTGTTTGTCCATTCGAAGATTGCGGACGGTCATTCACAACAAGTAATATACGTAAAGTTCATGTTAGAACTCATACTGGTGAGCGCCCATATAAATGTTCACGTTGTCCAAAAGCATTTGCCAGCGCAACTAACTACAAAAATCATGTGCGAATACATTCGGGCGAAAAGCCATATGCCTGTTCAATTGAAAACTGTGATAAGCGTTTCACTGAATATTCTAGTCTTTACAAACACCATTTGGTTCATACGCAGCAAAAACCATTTGAGTGTACATTATGTTTGAAGAGATATCGACAGAGTAGCACTCTTGTCATGCACAAAAGAACAGCGCATGCATTAGTTGAGACTGACAATGGAATGGATATTTTCTTACAAAGTTCTAACGTTGCTGGACGTTCGAAGAATAAGTTGAAAACTAATATGAAACCAAATGTATGTGTATTTCATCTTTTCCTCCTATGTTAATTAATAAGGTAGTTTGAAAAAGATCCCGTTGACTGCAAAAAGTTGTCAGCCCAAAATGTAATCAAATTGCATGATACGGAGTGTAGGTCAGCGTTAATATGTTCGATATGAAAAAATGATGGTGTTTTTGTAGTTGATAAGAATCATGTTATCGCGCTAGTCCAATCGAGGTACTCCTGAGCCTCATAGTTTCATAATCAAAAGAAGTTCCAATGTAATGCGTTGTTTTTCTGGTCTCATTCATGACTTAGAAATTTAAAAAAGTCACAGCATCCCAAAAACTCGCCGATACACGTCTTCCGACTTATAATCGAATTTTACAATTCGAATATAATTCGTGACTTCTTCCACCAACATCGGTACGTCATTAATTGCCAAAAATGAAATATTATTTTCGATCAGTCGTTAATCGGGCCCTCATTAGGCTCTTATGTGATACGCCCCTGGTTTAACTCAGCTATTTTGATGATATTGTTTTTTGATATAATTGTTTTATTCCACTGTTCAGAAATTGAGCGATGATAACGAATTTCAATTACAAATATCGGAAGCAACTGAAGATTCAACGGATAATGAAACACAAATTTTGCTCGTTGGGGATCCTACACAATTAGCAGCGCTCCAGGTTTGTGATTTCACAATAATTCTCATTACAGATTAAAATATTTCAAAACTTATTATATCCCCAAATAGCAAATGGGTCTCGATGGCGGTTTCGATGACGGAACTATGGATACAGTGCTCGAAGGAATGAACATAAAAATTGAAGACATGGAGTTTGGGTGGAATTGAATTAAAATGAAACTATATTTTCTGTCTATGATGTGGTCGAGGCTAATCTTTCATTTTAGTTTCCCAAATTCTCATGAGTCCGAGAACGCTGACGATTTCTATTGAAATTTCATGCTGACCGGTACATAGGAAAAGTCGGACGAAATAAAAAAAACTATCAATATTTTAATAAATCTTTGATGAAAAGTAGAAACAGAACCAAATTCGATCCGTCTTTTCTCTAAATATAAGTCACCAAATCGACTCCAAACATAAATAACATCAAATACTTTCCATAATTTATTTCGTATAATCAGTTCACGATGTATAATCAAATCAGTAGATCGACTTTCAATATAAAATAGTAATTAATAATACAGCTAAGCCCAGTGTTAATCATCCGATTCAAATGAGGAGGAATAAATTGTTTACGTTTCAGTTTAAACTTGATTTGTTATTCATCTACTCGTAATCATTTGCATGAATCGGAATTCCGAATAATTGTCAATACTGTGGTGCTCTTATTTTTCTCCGAGCTCAATAGTAATGTTCACGTTCACGGAAAAACTGTATTGTCACATTTTTTATCAGTCTGCTGTACAGATCGAATTCATCAGTTCGAGTATAATCGATGAAAACCTCAGGAACTGCATCCAGATTCTTTTGCAACCTTGACCTTGTCCTTCTTCACGGACTACGACATAATGCATAGCATGGTCAGGCAAAATTAATGATTGAGCCAACAATCATTGAATAATCTATTCAAGCGTTGCGATCAACTAGTTTTTTTTGAGTACTATTTCTGTGCCAATGATTCAATTTATTCCTTTGTTAATGAAATAACATACTTCTTCAATGCATATCATGAGGTGAAAATTCATATTGTAATGAAGTGCAAACAACAGCATAAGTTCATCAGAAAACGCCAATACGATAATCATCGACAATAATAAGAATTATTGTAGCTGTACAGGAATTTCAACGTGAATTTCTATGATGAATTTGTATGTCAAATGTGGAACTCTGATATCAACGCTATCAGATGACTGTGGGACACAAAATTTTCCAAGTGACAAACAAAAGTATCCTCTGCGTCATAACCAATAACGATGGTGAATAATTCCGTGTGAGGGAATCATGCGAATTGAATTATTCATGATCAAGTGAACATCTGTAAGGTTCAAGAAACGTGATTTCAAGAAAAGAGGCAATCAAAGAATGACAACTGTTGATTCGAATCGAATTAGTACATCACCGCCAATTGCTGATTACTCTACATGATTTTTAGTCACACAATTCCCAGAAGTGAGTATGTGTTAATCATAAATAGCGGTAACTCTGCAGACTGTATCCTACTTTACATTATTTTTATTCATACGTAATTTTTCAGTATTTGGATAGGGTGAATTAAATTATTCAACTATATATAAATCTTTTCAGAAATTGCATAATTTGTGACCAGTCAGCTTGGGAAGTTTGTCAAAGCCACAATGGAGTTGTAAATTATACTTGAATAGTGGTAACATAACAATCGATGGCTGCAATTGTCAAAGCTCCAATCAATCTGATTCCGATATTTCCGGATGCACCACGAATCCTCCCACCAACCGGAAAATTTTTTTGGAGGTCATCCTGGTCGTGCCTTCATATCACTAATAGTCAACATTATACCGAGTATTCAAGTAGGTCGCTTTCTGCGTAATATCAACGGGTACGCGACTCATCTGTATCAATTGAAATAAATTCACAATGATTTGTTTCCATGTATACAAAAATGAGGGAATATATCTCATGATTAAAATCGAGTAAATGATTACGGAAACTGGGCGAAAAAAAAAACGAAAAATGAACAAAAACAAAAAACGGAACAAAACAATCTGGTGATCTTATTAAAAATGAAAATAACACTAATCGATATAAAATCAGTAAGTCTGCTGAGCTATTGGAGATACGCGATAAAAAATTTCAAGTTTTTTCGCGTCCAAGTTACTTTTCCAGTGTAAAAATGGAGAATAAAAATCTACTGACATTGCTCGGGGTATGCATTAATCCAACGCACTGCTATCTCAGAAACCACTCACAATGTATATAAAGAAGATAAGCCAGTGCCGATAGACGAAGAGATCAGCTATTTATTAATCGCGTGAAAGAGTAAGAGAGACATTATAATAATTCCAATGCTAAGAGATATTAATATTGTGGTCCTATTTTTAAAGATTACCAAATAATCCTCTCGTATCCTCCTTTAAGTAGAAATAATTATTTTACGCATACATGTCAATGATTTACGTCACAACCAAGTCTCACGCTGGGTTCACGCATTCGACTCTGTAAACAATTAGCTAAATTAATGTAAATGATTCTAATGGGTCAAGAATATATAGTGTAATGAAAATAGGCACGCATACCATATATGATATCTATCCAATATTCTTGTCACGTAAAATGTGCCTCTACCAAACACAATAATTGTACATTGACAATGAAAAAATTGTACACAATCCAATACCTCCCCCAGTCACTAAACTATCGTGTCATTTGTTCAACAACGGTACACAAATATTCAGGGGGATGTGTCGTCAGCGTAGATAATACCAACACTCTTACGCGATAGATCTGTTTGAATGACAACTCTCTGATATACAGCTCTTGATCCCAATAGCAGAAAGATCGTTATGAGTAAATAAAGCAATCAAAACAGATAGAATAAAAAAGATATATCAATAATCAGCTTGACGTAATCCAACATAATTGGTTGCCCTCTTTAAGGATTTAATTTTTTTCACATACCTGTCGTTATGCTTTCTTTTTCTTTTCAATATCAGTTGTCGTCATGTCTTGAGATGCTAACTGATATTTAATAAAGAAATATAATCTCATGATACATACAAAAGAAAATACAATTTATATCAATTATTATATATACATCAACTTAATATTGAGTATGATCTATCACTTGTTGCATGTCGTTGTTTGAACAAATAAAAATATATCACCGAGAAAATTAGCTGAATTTTATTTTTAAATAAAAAAATTATACAGTGTGTTCAAAAAACAAATAAAATGTTGAAGGTGTCAATGAGTTTTGGCCTTGGTTGATTCTGTTATTTTCAATATGATTTGACATTAGCAAAAATATATGTTCAATATCACTTTTTCCACATTTTTCATTCATTTTTTTTTTCTTATTGTTCTTCAGCACGTGAAATATTAAGTTGTATGCGTACATTAAATGGTAAACATAGGAATGTAATATCATTATTCAATATATCGTTAATCATTTGATGTCTCTTTGATCTGGTGATAAATTTTCTGGAATAAAATTGATCATCTGTAGGCGCTCAATGTGTCATGACTTGGTATGAAACATGTCCTTACACATTATGGCGACTTATGCAAACATATCATGTTATTGTGACAAACTTTTGTCTCGATACAATTACTCAATGTATTATGAGAAACAATAAAAGCGGAAACAATGAATGCGAGAATGATGAGTTCGTTGTGGTATTGTACGAAGGGGCGTTTCTTATCACATTAGAACATGAGGGTGTTTACCGATTCGCTGCATTTAAGTATTGACAAATGCTGACGAAACAAAATGAATGCAGAATTTTATCATCAATTCCAATGTCATTCATTCATGAAATTGTTGCATAATTGTCACATTGATTATATTTTCTCCGTTTTATTTTCGTTCTTTTGTTATTTTTCTTTTCTTATTTCAAATATTTCATACCTACGTCATGAATACTACAGAAAAATAACGCATGACGTCTGGTATTATTAATTAATTGTTAGAAGTCAAGACAATCACCGAGGAATTTTTATAATCGAATGATGGAGTTGATTATTTTGCATTTTTGTATAAATTTCACGTTATGGTTTATTACCTTGTGGGTTTTATTTTATCATAATTAGCGCAAGTAGTTGAGATAGAAATTGTAGATATGAAATAGATTGGATTGCAGTCCCAATCAGCTTTCACAATACCAATAATTGGTTGTGAATTCTTTCTTGGTAAAAGAAAAGGAGGAAGAATGATGGGCAGCACTTGGTCAATGAAATGTTATCTACAAAATCGTTAGAGATAAAACGATGAATGGAACATGCGATATTTCATAGAATTATGAGTCCATTTCTTGGAATGATAAATTGGAATCATTGAAAATCATGAATATTTTATGGAATTAGAATGGACTGTTACAATTCACATATTGCTTCGAATCATGACAGAAAAAATTGGATTGAGAAATAAAAATTACGTCCAAGGATGGCGAATGCAATTGCGAGCAATTTTGTGCGAGAATCAAACCAATTGAATTATTCATTATTGAATTACTAATGTATAGGGAAAAATTGAAATTGAACGAATATCAGGAGGAAAATGAATTGTGGAGAGAAATAACTGGAGTGAAATACTCTGCAGCATTCAGTTGTTAAAAATTGTAAGGAATGCAATGCGTAGTAACAATAATTCTAAGAATTACATAGATAAGATCATTGGAGACATTTTTTCTCAGATAAATTCACTCACATTTGTTTATTTCCTGATTTTTTTGTCTCATTCGTATAATCTATGGGCTAAATCCATCTGAACTCCTCCATATAACGATCAAATTCGTGCGGGAAACATCCGAACTCACACTACCTTTTTCTTTCCTACTATTTTGTGGCATGAACGCTTCCCCCTGAAACCATTGTCTTCATGATCATTCCAATCGCTTTGATACTAAACAATTAGCGAAATCATGAGAGTTTTCTTAATATCAAAATATTCGAGCCGAAAATTTTGCTCCTTCGTCAATGATTGCGCTCCACGTAGATGCCCCCTCATTGATCAATCATCATCCATTTGTAGATTTTGTACCAAATTCGATATCAATACCCTCAGAGGGTCTGAGAGAGAAAATTCAATTTTCCAATTCACGTTCAATTCATATGAATTCACCCATCGGAAATGTTTATATTTTCCATCAAAACTATTCACAGTATAAACTAATAGATATGAAAAGTACCACTGCCGAATTTCCAAATAAAAATCATTATCATTGTTCTATCAATCTAACAAAGAAACACATACGTAACGTCCTAAAACAGAATTTGAAGAATGATTCATCGATACCGACAAAAATATTACATTGTAATAGATTCAAACTATCCAGTGTAGAGATAATTCCAATTTTTCAATGATCTTCAGCTATATCAAATCAGATTCAATTTAATCTCTACACTTTATCAATTCTGTTTCAGACAAGTGTGGTGTCCCCATGAATTACAGCCAAATAATAAAAATAACGAATATTACTCGTTGTCTGGTTATTATGGGAATAACTATAAGTGGATCACGCTGTTGATAAAAGCTTCAAATATTGAGGTGGGGCGCAAGACAGTTAAAAGGGAGGACGTCCGGGCTTGAATGACGATCCTACGCACGATCGTGTGGTCTCCAGTAGTCTTATTGAAGACAGTGCGAGCACACAAGTGTTTTTGTGTGACATCACATATTTGACCTCAGAGCATAACACAAATAATCCACAAGTGACAACATGATAATTTCGTGATAAAACGAGTAACGCCTTTGAGGTGATTCAAACTGGTCATAGACTGTCAATTTACTTTCGGATATTCTTCTCAACTTGAAGAAACCATATCAACAAACAAAAAGTAATAATGTCGAAGAGGCAATGGATGGTACTATTGATGCTCTTCCTCATTTATTTACTTCTTGGTGCATCAATTTTCTACCACATTGAAAGTCGTTTGGAGATCGAGAAGGTCCAACAATCACGCAGTGAACGCATCGAGATCAATGGTACATATTTACCCCTCAACTATTTAGATCTTTCATATTCAGATTGGATTATGTGTCGAAACAGTTGTGACGTGCATCCAGTTTTTTTTTCGGTTTATTATGATTCAACTGGAAAATTTGGGAGTTATGATTAGTAGTGAGAAAAAATGGTGATGAATCAGAGTTAGGAAATAAGTCAAAATGAATAATGTGACGTGTTATTCCCCATTGCCTGGAGCTAGAGAATAATGACAAGTATATTTCAATATTTGATAACACTCATGACTTGTGATAGATAGCATCTAATGAGTTATCAAAGTCATAGTTATTCCGATGGATTTATGTAGCTGAGTTTGGTTTTGAACAGACGTGCTAACGTGGTAGTGTTGATGCCAGGGAACGCCGTGACTCGTGGTGAATAATAGCAGTGGGATTTTTGTATGCATAGGAGTGCCGATTATTTGCGGCGTTGAAGAAGGCCTAAGCATTGTCCACGTATATCGATGGTCATACAATGCCGTCGTATTCACGATTCGTAATTCTGAGGGCCATTGTCGTAATTCTACATTGAATATTTTGTTCCTTTCCTTTCTTTATATATAAATGATACCTTGTCGAAGTCATGTTTAACATGAATAATCGGATATTTATTATATATATTTATCGTTCAATAATAAAATGTTTTGTGTACAAAGAATTTATTCTCAAGAGTTTATACGTTCACTTATCAGATAGGAATTGACGTTAATTTTGAGAATTTGTCTGTCGCTGATGAAATATACCAATACAAAACGTTCAACGTTATATTCTCACCACTCGTGAAATTACTTCTTGGAATGTAATATATCATAGTTTATGAGGTTCATTTACCTGATTGTAATTTGTATGAATGTCTCATTTTATATATCCGTATTATATTTGTATTATACATTATTTGGATTTTATCTTCAAAATGATGTTGAGACAATTATGATAAATTCTGGAGTGAATTTACGTTCTGTTTCTTTGTACCATAATTTTCATCACTGAATATACAGACAGACTTTCCTTCAAATGATTATAAAACATTGATTATGCATTTCGGTCCAGGTACAATAGAGTAAAGATGATAATTATACTCAATTACGGTCCGGTGGGATTAGCAAATCTATATAATGACCTTTGAAAAATTTTATGAGTGTAATAGAATTAGGGTTCAATTAGACTTTCGCACCCGAAATTAGTGTGAATGATGAATGGCAGAAAATAATTATGAAATGGATATTTTGGGCTCTATTGTATTTATAAGACGGATAATGACACTCTGTTTTGCCAACCAATTTTTCAATTTTGAAAGATGTGTTGATATTTTGTTTGAGATGTATAAGTGAATCGCAAAACATCATGGAGAAGTATTGGTTGTTAAGGTAATTGAAGACAATTGTCCAGACAATGGACACATAAGATCACTTTCGTGTTGATTAGTTTATGCAACGGTAATCGCCCATGAAAGTTTCGTTTGGCTTCATCTTCAAACATACCGGATAGAGTTGAAGATAGAATGTATAAAATAGAATAATGAAGAGATCATAGATATATTCGTTTAATATCACGATGGAAAAGTACGGATCATGCTACTAATCTTGAGTGTTTCGATTTTTAAAAGCCACATCGTAATTATCGATTATTACGTTGCCAATTGATTAGAGAAAAAATTGCACAGCTGATTGACTTTGAGAAATTGAATGTAGATAATGATGTTAATCTATTGAGGTTGACTCTGTATCGTTATAAAATCAAAAAATCTTGAATGTGTTTTGCTGATGCTATCAAATTGGTAGGATTCAAATGGTGATTGACAATATGACTTTTTGTTCCAGCACTATTAGAAAAACATTACAAGCCACAATATGAAGAAGACCAAGATGAAATATTGAAAAAACTGACGCAATATTGTGGTAAATCAGTTTACAATTATAGTGCAAACGACATCGAGCCGTTAAAATGGGATTTTTATAACAGTTTTTATTTCGCATACACTGTCGTCAGTACGATAGGTGAGAACAATTACTGACATGTAGAATTTTTCCTCATTCACATGAAATAATAGCGCTCTCAATAAAAAGAAAATCGCATTCAACATAAGACCAATGTAACATTTTTTGCAGGATACGGAAATCTCGCTCCAACAAATATGCTAAGTCGAATATTGATGATCTTCTACGGTGTTATAGGTATACCAATGAATGGTATCCTGCTAGCACAATTAGGCGAATTCTTCAGCATTGTTTTTATCAGAGCACATCAAAAATATAAATCATACAAACAAGAAAACGAAGACGAATGTACGAAAAAGTTGACAACATTGGAAACACGAAAAGCTGGACTGGCAGCGCAAATAATGATGTATTTGCTACCTGGTTTTGTCATGTTCATCTTCTTCCCCGCATTCTTATTTTCATTCTATGAGGGTTGGACATATGAGGAAGCAGTTTATTACGCTTTTGTCACGTTGACTACAATTGGGTTTGGAGATTATGTTGCTGGTGAGTGTTACAGAGACAGAGACGTATTATACAATGGCTTTAACTCATCTCCATCTCACTTCATTGCATCAATATATACCAATATCACGTAAATTTTATTCCATGAAGCGACATGTCATGATAACGATCCATATGATATTAATAATGATTAATTTGTGCATTATGTACATTAATATACATGCTTGCTATAAAAAATATAAAGGACACAACAAGGTAAGTAGTATAACGAGATGATATAATGAGAAAATTTGTTTGAATGAGCTATTTGTATTCGTGTGTAATGTGCCATGAATCACTTTGTGAATGGTCATGATTGTGACACTAACTATTTCACATCACTTGCTTTACTGTCAATAATTTAACTTCAGGTCAAGACAACACAAAAGGCACCGGCATCTTCTTCATACTTTACAAATCATTTCTCATTGCCTGGATCTCCTTCGGACTCGGATACGTGGTCATGATCATGACCTTCATTACTCGTGGAATGCGAAGCAAGAAAATAATTCGACTTGAGCAAAAACTCGCACAGAATTTGAAGCAAACACAAAGTAAAATATGGAATGAGTTCAATAAGGAGGTTGGTTATCTAAGACGAGTATTCAATGAGCTACAATTGTCCAAAGTAAAGGTATATCACTTCATCTTATTTACTTAGTACGTAAATGGAATAAGTTTTAATGATAGGATCAGAGGAAAATTGACCATCGACTAATTCTATGCTGTAATCAACCCATATTATGTCAAATATTATAATGACTTCGAACCGTTAACGATATTCATTATCATTAAATGACATTCATTTCAGTTCAATACTGTGTGAGCAATTGTCCCTTTTCTGAAACATAAATTTCGTTGCTTGGCGATTTTTGATATACATTCGTATTGGTTATTCAGATGAATAGTGGTGGAAGGTAGACACACCAGGTGAATTTGTTTCTGCATTGGAAAATATCAGAAATCAAAAATCACATTCAGTAATGTCAAGGTTATTGAGGTCAAATTTTTCAAGATTTCGATTCTTGTCTTATCATTGTGTGATAAAAAGTACAAGATTTTTGTTTTTGTCATTGATGTATTCGTGTATGGAATATTGGAACGGAAAGTGATCCTCGGTGATGATGAAGATCCGGAAATTCGCGTACATATTCAACTTTTTCATTTGAAGCAGAGAGTTATTCATTCTTCTGTTAAATTATTCAAGTTGACCATCAATAACGACAGTTCTGAAACTCAGGAATGGTGTAAGAGTGATAATGTCATTTTGAGGATTGATTGTATCTTTAGGATCAATGATTATAACTGATTGGACTCATAATGAGAAACTCAATTTAGAATGGGGACAAAGTTCGAATTTTTCTAAGATTATTCCCTGTGTTTCGTCATTGACTTTCGAATAGTTAGGAAAAGGGAATGTATACCTTGATCATTTTTGTGAAATTGACCACTGAATTATCAAAAATCGTAAAGACTTTATTCGAATGTACTGAACAAATATGAAACGCAGCGGAACTTCCTGAGAATTTCCCGGGCGAAACTCAAATGTTATAATTCAGAACCGGATGTCCCTATCTGAATGTTTTGGTTCTCAGTCTAGTTATCATTCTCTTGTTTCACTGACTGAATCGTTTGAGCAGCGGAAATATTTTTGGAATAACTTTATTATCACATCGTCAAAATGAGTAGAGTGGCTGAATAGCTAAACGAATCGAATATTCCAGTCTTTACACAATGTTGGGAAAATTTACAATTGAAAAGTCGAGACAACGAAGTTATTCCGATTAACCAAAATTTCAAATCCCGGAATATTGTCATCCATTCATGACTTTAATTACTCATTATTCTTATTTTCATTTGCAGCGAATTTACGTTGATGAATATGACGCTGAGTATCCACCGACGAAACTATCACGCAGTCATAGTTTCCCCGGTCTTCGTCAATTGGTTTATGGTGGATTAGCTAGTTCTACACCGCCACATCCTCGTCGTCGTGCTAATAGTGAAGTTGTACCAATGGAGACCCCTATATTCCGCGTTGTATCAGAAACTGACCTTCAACGCATCGACAAGAATGCAACATTTGCTACTCATGCCATGGTTCAGCCTGCGGAATTACTCGCACGTCTCGTCAACATTTTGGGTTACATTCCGCCACCATTAGATGATGATGACCAAATACCAGATGCTGAAACACGAAGTGGCGTCCAATGTTTCAGTGATAAAGAAATTTTAGCAACCGAAAAAGATCATAAAGATATGGATTGGACTCTTGGTGGTGATAAAATTCTATGCAACAAACCGCGATCACGAGCAGCGAGTGAAGTTAACCTTGACCCATCATTTGAACCGAACGTTCCATGTAATCAAGAATGGACATGGTCTGGACCAGCGGCATCCCATAAAATACAAGAAATCATAAACGCACGAAAGAAAAGTTCTGCAGTGAACAAAGACGGTAAATCTCGTAAAGAATCCAGACCACTTTTCCCAGGATTAAACATACCTAAATCGGTGCAATTACCGCGGTGGATGAAGAACATTTCGAACAAAAAAGACGAACCACATCGCGAGAGAAATTCGGTGTCCGTGGGTGATTTGGAAGATGGTGACGATAGTTATTTACCAAATATACCAACGTTAACAGAAAGATCCAATTATTTCACCCACACTGGTGCTGCAAATTTGTCTTCAACTTTGGAGAGTAGCAATCTTCTCGAAGAAACATCCTTGGCTGACTTTTTACGAGCACTCACTGCTTTGCATTCGAAAGTTGGTGCAGTACCAGATGAATACGTCGGGAAACCGCAGAGGAAAATGGGCACGGCTTGTTTGACTCCACCAAAATTGCCGAATCTTCTTGCGCTGTTTTCTCCGCCACCTGGAACGGCATCTGCATCACAAAGTAATCAAAATACGATTGAAACTGATCCCAATAATGGGCGTAGATTTTCGCTGAGGACCCTTGAGAATTCAACAAATTCTACACCGTTGTATTGCAGAAGAAATAGTTTGGCACCAACGGGGAAATCCCGTAATCGACGGTTTTCGTTGCGACCAGTTGCTACATCACTTGGAACAACTCCCCAATCATCACCATATCTTTCCGGACAACCAAGGAAACAATCTACAGGTTTATCACCTTCATCACCATATAATACCAATCCATTTGTATATGAATGCCCGAAAGAGCCACTAGTCAAGATGGAAGGGGCACCAGGTGTTTCAACACCAGTAACGATATCAAATTCGCGCAGATTTTCACTTCGTCCAGCACAAATTGACGTGCCACCAGGGTCCACTGCAGCCCCGATTGTCAAAGGCATGCCACGATGGCGTGCGGGTATGTTACAACGACATATCAATCAATTGAGTCTCCAAAAACGAGTGAGAGCCTTAAGTTTAGGCGATGTAACCAATCCAGATAGTGTCAGGAGTTCGGATAAACTGAGTCCGATTAGTCCATTGGCCTTCGATCCTATGATCAAAACAACAACAATATCATCAAAAGATACGAGTAATAAGATGTCGAATCAGAAAACTGTGACCATTGTATCACCTAGTAAAGATAATCGAGGCAAAACGAATGAGAAGATGACAACTCAATCTGATCAAACAGCTCCATCATTCATGAGTGCTCAGCCTGTCTTGAACAATCCTTTCACTGCTATTGATACTAATGCATCATCAACAAACCCATTCGTTATTGATATGGATAATCAGTACAGTGATTCATCATTAAATCCAACGGCTTCCGAATATTTTTCGGCAAATTGTGATGGCAAGAATGAAGATCGTACAATATTTCAAGTATTGAGTGAAGTGAAAAATATCGAAACATCCCCGACAATGACAGGAGAACAGTTACACAGATCTGATGGTAATCAGGGAGATTCCAAGGACTATAATTTTAAAACACCGTTGGGAGTGAAACATGGATTGGATGAAAAATCAATAGATAACGCAAGTGTGTCAGGGTTAATGCAGAAAGTATTATCGAATATGTCCGATATATCAGATGAAAATAATGAATCAGTATCAATGGACAATCTCACACACGGGATGAATTTGCAGGAGAGAAAAGTCTCGACTGTCTCCGAAGTGAGTACCTCCACGGAAACGTTGGAGAGCAGTAGTAGAAAAAGTTCTTCATCAAAATGCTCAATTGACAAACCAAGAGTGTCGATAGACTCATATAAATCATTGACAGAAATGAAAATCGATAAACCGCGTGAAAATCCATTTGAAAGATATAGCAGAGTGTCTATACAACGATCGAGAGATGATATGGATATACTGTCGAGAGTGGGGGATGTTCAAAGTCATGACGCAATTCTTAGGCCAGGAAATATATCTAAGTTATCCATGAATGTGGATGGAGGTCCTGATGAATCAACGTCATAAGTTTAAACTGACTAAACGTTACTGTGATAGCATTTGTTGATAATTAAAAGTGGTCAACGATTCGTTAGTTTAGTACAGCGACGATGTTGATTTTATAGTAATGACTTTTTTGTAAATATAATAGGCATTTAGGTGGACAAATTTTCAATAGTCAAATCTGTATATATTTGAACATAAATTTGAGAAAATTATGTGAGAATGTAGAGAGTGATATGTATATTAGCAAGATTGTGAAACCAATCACATTGGAAAATACTGAGATCTTCAAATCCGATGGATAAAAAAAATTTTATTATAAATTCTCTTTGCTGACATGTAAATAACTCCTTCAGTCAGTTGAGACATGGGTGATTGATAAAAGGTTTTGAATGGTGAAATAGTTTCGCACATTCTTCAATGTTCGGCCTTCAATCGAAAGTGACGTCGCACAACTTGTCACAGTTCTTGTAAATACAGATTGTTCATAATACCTAGACTTATTTCAATTAATTGATTGAATGAATAATTGAATAGACGTGACATAAATGTCGAGAAATGATGTTATTGTAATTAAGTTAATTCTTTATTGACTGACGATTGACAAATCTAGCAAGTGGAAGGAAGTAATATAAATTAAATTGGATAAGAAAATGTCTATGTCAATATTTCATCGCGAAAAAAATATGAATGTCATAACTTAGAATGATTCATGTAGCAATATTTTCTGTCGAACACATTCATCATCATTGTCACCCCTTTTTGAACAATTATATTCTTACAAAATTTCCTACGTTCGTTTCATTGTGCTATTGGAACCGCCAAGATGAGAAAGTATCCAGTCATCATCAGATCAACAATGAAAATACAAAATGTGGAATAAGCCTAACATCACGATGATTATTTTCCCAGCCATTTCTTTATTTCTTCAACAAGATCACCACGAGGAACAGTCCGTTCCACTCTCGTGTTCACTTCTCGGAGTGTTACTACACCTTTAGCAAGTTCCCCCTCACCAATGATAATCGCTAATGGTATCCCATTCTCTTCGCAATATTGTAACTGCGCAAGAATCTTGGGATTTTTTTTATACGATTGTTCAGCTTTGATGCCTGCATCCCACAAATCGACAACAATTCGCATTCGCTCGTCATGAAGATTTTTCTGCGCTGACGCAACATAAGCCTCCACTTCGGTTGTCCGCACTTTTTGTCCTTTACTGGCATTCTGATTTTCAATCACACTAAAAATACGCTCAACTCCTAGTGACACTCCCACGCAAGGCACATTCTTTTTCTTTGGATCAAACATCCCGACAAGATTATCATAACGACCTCCTCCTGCTACGCTGCCAACTTCACTGTCTGTAACCAAAAAGTATAACAAATATCAATCTATTATTGAACAATAGCAAGTTGGTTTCATCAACTTCATGAATATCTTCGATTCTGACATATAACAGTATTTCGAGAATGATGGTCGCAGAATGTCGCAGGGTCGGGAAACGATAGTCATTGCAGTGTGCAGATGTATCAATTCTGATGAGATCGATCACTTTGATACATCGCTCACAATGCCAAAATTTACTCCTAATAGCTCTGAATTTAAATAGTGAACAGAAAGATGGAAACATTACCTGTCAATACAGCTTCATAAATAACGCCTGTATAGTAATCCAATCCACGTGCAAGACTAAGATCGAAAACGACTTTTTCCGATATTCTGTAAATATCGCAATATTTGAGTAATAATTCCACGGCATCCAATCCTTCCTTTGCCTTCGTTTGTTTCATCAGAATTTCATCTTTTCGTAATTCATCGATCAATCTTACATCACCACGTTTCGATACGTAGTCACCAATTTTGTCCGCAATAGATTCATCTAGATGTTTCTCTTCTATAATTTCTTTTCGGACTTCTTCCCATGGACTCTTATCGAGTTTGTCGACAGATGAACAAACTGCCCGGAATTGGTCATCGGGTACGCCACAGGCAGCGAAAATTCCATCCAACAGTAATCGATGATTGACTTTCACTACAAACGCACCGAGATTCAATTCGCTCAAAGCTTCAACGACAATGCGTAAACATTCAGCATCTGGTAACATTGGGTCATATTGTCCGGCGATGTCAAAATCACATTGATAGAATTCTCTGTACCGTCCCCTGACCATTGATGGGTTGTCTCTTCGATAAACTTTTGCTATATGATATCTTTTTATATTCGTTATTTTACCCATCGCCAAATACCTTGCGAATGGGACAGTGAGATCATATCTCAATGCGAGAAGTTCTCCACCTTGATCTTTGAGATCGTAGATGAGTTTTGTGTCTTCACCATATTTCCCAGTGAGTACTTCCTAACAGGGAGAAAAATTTGTATTCACTCAAACTGTCGACTATGAAGAGCAATGAGTATAGATAAGTTAGTTTTTCACTCACTTTCAATTCGAAAATTGGTGTATCAATTGTCTCAGCACCATGGCGTTTGAAAACATTTACTATTTTATCCAGAACGCCTAACCGTAATGCCATTTGTTCAGGACTATAATCTCTTGTACCTTTCGGTGTTTTAATAACAAACTTCTGTTGACTGCCATCTCCTTCACCCAATTGCGCTTTGAGCTCCAATAATTTAGCAACTTCTTCATTTATCTGCAAACATAAATAATGGAATTATTGTTAGAGGTTAACTGATCTGTAACCAGAGGTCGATGAACTTTTGTCCCTACCTGCTGAACACTAAGAGCGGAGGAGTATAGACATTTACACGTGGCAATAATGTTATTGAAACATTTAACTCGTAACATGGCACAAAATTTACCAATCAGAATTTAAGAAAAAACTCCAGTTCAGTGCTTCAACTACTCAAACAGTGAGCACATTTGTGATTAGCTGACATGAAGCACTGTAACAATTACATTTATATACCGAAACGTTTCAATTTCCATGAAATAGTGTCATGTCTTGTGTACGATCATAAAATTTTCGTTGATGGATATGAAATGAGTGGGATGTTTCAACTGCTCCACCTACAGTTTATATGAGTTGGAAAGAAAAAATTCTGGTGAAACGTACATGAATATTCGACAGTTCAACGCTAGCGCATTCATCATAATTGTGAAGTTAAATTACCAGCATTCTGAAGTTTTTTTCTCCCTTCATATATTTGAAATTTTGCGAAATCATTAAATTCTCATGCGATATGCTTTGGTAGTAATTTAGTCTAAAAAACGATGTACAAGTTGCGATGAACATGTCCAAACACAAGTACGCTTTTTGGTATGATACATAATGGTTATCAATGCATTGAATTGCCATATGGTATACAATTTTTCATCGTATTGGCTGACGAGATAACTTCTGTAGCTCACAATACTAAAGTGTGATGTAATACGGGTGTTGACAAATTGAGCGTTTTTTGGATAGCTCTACCGTTATAATCTTTTCGATATTTGCAGGACATACAGAGCGCACCGAATTTTTAGGAGAGGAATTTGAACTTGAATTATTTGGATCCGAAGTTGACGAATTGATTGTCAGAAAATTCAAGATCTGCTCGCTAGTATTTTGGAAATCATTAGATTGCTGGTTTTCTTTCTAATGCCAATTACATTTGCTACATAATTCTAAGTCACGTCACAATTTCAGCTAAGAAACTCACCAGTCACTCACCAGTTATCAGCTTTCCTGATATCTGTTCTAGTCGCATCCTAATCTGATCTGTTCTCCTAACCTTTATACCAATTCATTTAACTACCCCTGCATGCACCGCCTTAACGACGATTCTGTTCTTTTTTTTTGAGTCTACCCTTCATAGAGCTTGAGATTTATCACTGAAACGTCGGTTCTGCGAATACAACACTTCCGGCGAGAATTGCAACAATTACACTGATTTGCTGATGATCAATATCAAGTGTGGTATTGCAATAAAGTCATCAACCTCAAGATTTTTCAGACGTTCAATTCAATTAATAAGGAAATGGATCTGATAAAAGCTTATCGCATGAGTATTTTTCACATATTGCATCATAACCTCAATCTGGCCCCAATAACAGAGCTTAGGTGCGATTCAGTGACTATTTGCTTTCTTATGAGAATGGTTGAATGTGTTCCATAACCTTCCCCAGCCTTCACATTGTGATCTAGTAAAGTGAAAGGATCTTGACAATTATGATGCAATTCTATGTTACAATTGAAACTAATCCGCATAACAAATCTTTCAGAATCGATGATTCAGTCACTTGATATATTTTCGTTGAATTAAATTGCAACCATATGTCATGTTCGAAGATTCTACAGGTGCACATATTTAGTCAGAAATCTTTTGTACAGTAAAAAAAGCTCACTCACTTGACTATTGTCAGCTTTTGTCGCTTTCAATTTCCGTACGATATCACCTTGCTCTTTGATTTGTTCCAACAATTGCGTCCGTGTTTCGTCCGCCATGGTGGATTGTACTGGACTATCGGAAGCTGGAACAGGTTAGATACCACGCGGGCCTATTCGTGTGCGTTTGATATGTATGAAGAATAAACCGCTGATGATTGGTTCATTTCCGCGCGTTCCGTAACGTTCCACGCTACACTCACGTACCACAAATCATTCACCATGTGCTGTATTTTTATTTGTTGTCTACGTCACTGTATCCCGCGTGGGATTTATCTTCTCGTTATATGCGAGTACAATGAACTCATTCGACGAAATTGTCATAATTGTGGATTGCGTGTAACTACGTTTGAAAGTATGATTGAAATCAACACGAATGCGCGCGCATTTCTTTAGAAATGTGAATTCCACAATTCGATACATTTCGATTAATTCTCGTGAATCGCATAAAATTGTTTTTTTTTATGGTTACCCTCGCAGTCTTGACTTCACAGTGGAAACGCTATGGGAACGCTGTAATCGTTGGAACACTGTGGAAACCACGTGGACACGCCATGATTCTACTGTGTGTTTGTTCCATTCCTCCACAGTGTTTCCACAGTGGTTTCTGGC
>JABMBR010002563.1:0-25050 GCA_018881525.1 Meteorus sp. PSUC_FEM 10030008
ATATGTATGTTCCTTCAAGATATATATGATGATTATCAGTGATACAGACGATAACAAAACACACAGATACAGTCAATACCACACCTGTTGGAGAATTAGTTATTTATAAATCTATCTCTCTGATAATTGTTCAGACATATTCGAACGAATTCACAAAGTCATTAACTTTGTTTATTCATTCTCTTCCCCACTCAGTCTCAAATTATAAGGAAAATTAACATCGGCTATTCAAATAAAATTTGAAAAAAACTAGAAACGATAAAACTTTTGTAGTATTTTATCTTCTTCAATTATTATTAATTTTCTCATGTATTATTACATAAAATTCACCACCTCTCTTTATTTATTAATTTAATATGAAAAGTATTACACAATGTGTACATTATTTATGCAAAGTGTACTTAACAGACTGTCAGTCTAGGAAAAAAAAGGACAATTCTATTATTTCTATTATTCATATATTCATTTTTATCCACGAATTGATTTGACTTTTACATTTTTTTCTTTTTTTCATCGTTGCGTTCAACTTTAAAGTGAATGTGACGTTTGGTTAATGGACATTAAACACGAATGATCAAACAAAATAATCACAATGATTTTAATAACAATATTAAAAATGTGGAGAGGAATCGTTGATAGTTAAATTATCATTGTGAGATATTTAAGATGAGAAAAAAAAAGTTTGAAGAGGGAATTTAATTGAAAGGGAGTAAATTATTGATGTAGGCTTTAGTCACTTGAGTATCTTGATCACGTGCGTGCCTCAACACATTTTGTTTTGAGAGGAATAGTGGAGAGGTTTTTCTTCAGTTGCTCCGTTGCGCTCGCACTTTTGATTCTGTGTGACTGTACTCGCCTGGATTGAGTGAGTGTATAACGGTGGCGGGTGAATAGAGGGGTGTACAGGGGTACGCGATTGCCCGTAAAGTGTGCCAAGGTGCACTTCTCGTCGAGAAAGCCGGACCGACCGGACTACAACTTCCACTACTACTTAAAAACACGAAAAAAAAAAGGAATATCATACAGACTTGTACTAGTATTTTTGTACTTATAATATAAATATATAAATACGGTATGTGAATGTGTGTGTGGTGTTTCTCTGCTGTGTTCGTACAAATATAATAGTGCGCTAGTAATTGTAGAACACGCGCTACCGCTTTATGAGTAGTTATACAAGAGGTTCTATTTATTTGTTTTATTTTTGGTAATTATCTCAATCAAAAAATATTTGATGAACATTTTCTAAGAAATTTTTTTCATTACATTTTCAATTGTTTTTTGAGGTTCGGCAATTTTTTTTTTTTTTTATTTACTGGTTTCTTATCGAGTGTTTCGACGTTATTTGATGTAGGTTAGAATAAAATCGAATTTAATTTCAGGTATTTCACAAATGTTTTGTAAGCTTTCAATTATTTTCAAATACTTTTTAGTTGACTGTTATCAGTTGAGTTGGACTGAACTCAACTGATGGAAATTATCGTCCAATTGGGAATGTTCTTATCATAATCCAGGAACTTTTTCATACTGAGTCAGAAGTTGAATGATATGTGAAGTTTCAGTTTTTCATGCTCACACTTTCGAATACTTGTATGGGGTTGTGTTCGAACAGTGTCTTGGAAAGAAGTTTAGATTTTAATATTCACATGGAGTGGTGGATTTTTGGAATTAATTACAAGTTTTTTCATTCAAAAAACAAAATCCAATTTTAAATGAGCATTCGAATGTACAAATGAATGAAAATATCGATGGTTTTGTCTCACTACAATTTTTTATAACAATTTCAATTTATTCAGTATCGAAAATGATTTTTTTTTACGGTAAGTTGCGTAATAAATTCAAATGAGCCGTCAAGAAAGTCTCAATATCAATCTGTGTGTAACCAATAATCTACAGAATAATTCGTCGATATTCAATTCTATTTATAAATGTTGATTGGCGTTGGGGGATTCACTTCCTCATGTGCATTCAGTGCATTCAATGAATTCTCGTTGCAAGAATGATCGTGTGTGATGAAGAGAGGGAGAGAGAGAGAGAGGGAGAGAGAGAGAGAGAGGGAGAGAGAGAGAGAGAGGGGAAATCAGCAAGAGGGAGAGAGGAGAAGAGGAAAGTGATGATAATAAAGTACAAGGCTGCTGACCTCTAGAAGTCAACGCGACGCCATGTCATGGGATTGTTTTCATTTGAAAATTACACGCGTGTGATATATACACAAATCCTTTATGGCGCCACAATTAATCCTCTTTCAATAAAAAATGTTCATTTTTTTTCTCTTCTTAACTTTTTTCCATTATTTATTCATGCGTTTTCAATTATCGCGTATTTGTGTATGACCGATAAGACATCATAGGTTGATTGTACTTCATTAATGAAGTGGAAAAAGAAATTTTTCGATTTTTCATGGAATAAAAAAATTAGAAAACATATCCAACAATCAACACAATTTTTGTTCGATTCAATTTTGATCTTGGTGTCATGTTTTCATATTGTCCGAATTTTGTCTTCTCGCGCTCGATCATTTTTTTTCCACGTTTTCTTTTCTTCCAACGTTTCATGTTTCGTTCACATTGTTAACCCTCGTTGCCTTGAAATGAATGCGTGACATCATGCGAGTAATTAACGTGACAGTATTAAACCAACCTCCAAGAGTAAAAGAAAGCGAATCGTTTGACACTCATTATACAGTTATTGACAATGTAAATAATGATAATAAAATACAATGCGTTATGAATGAATAACTTTTTTTTCCCAAAAATTTCCTAGTCAAAATCGAAATTGAAAAATATTTAATATTTCATGGATCAGTTGAAAATCTATTGTAATAAAAACAGATTCACCAGCATAATGAAATTTTTTCCAAGCAGTAACTTCCCACTCTCAAAAAGTATAAAAAAATAAGTAATTTAATTTATAAATAATATTATCATCCAGATATTTCACCATTTTTTCCATCATGACTCAAAACAAATTCGAATCATCACCTAATTGTAAAAACCCAAAAAATCAAACCCGAAAAATTCTAATTTTTTTTTTTTAGCTAACAGAACAAGTGAAACAAAATAATATTGAGAAAAATGTCCGAAAATTTCTCAGAAGCTCTAAAAATATTCTGCCGCCTTATATACCCACACTCGTGTGTACATGTAGTATCTGATGCCTCATTTGGGATGCCGGGGAGGTCTAGACTGTGGACTAACTCACGATTTTCTGTGGCTCATGTGACCTCACAATCACACATTCTCTAATACACATTTTCCCTCTGCGCATTAGTAACTTCACATAACACCCGCGCACATAACACACTCACACTCACACGTGAACACATATATAGACTCATCAAAGACACGATAGAATATACAACATAAATATATACACATATTTATTCTAGATATACATAGATACGTGAATTTAGGCCATCTCACTCTAATAATAGTTGAGAACCAACATTTTTCAGCCCTTCATGTGACGATACATCGACAAATTTATGTCGCAGTGTTTTCCTGTTTTCCACTTTTGTTTTTATCATTTGCAATCGAGAAATCCTTTTTATAAAATCGATTAAACGATATCGAGAATATATAAATTGTGCAGTTATTTTCTGTTGCAATGTTTCATCATATGTTGAAAAATGTGAATATCCATTGCAAGTTCCAATGAAAATTAATAGGATAGATATATAGATATGTAAATAGTAGAGCTTTGACACACGGTTGACAATTTTATTATCGGTCGATTGAGATTAAGATAAATGTTACAGTCAGTTGGATGACTCTTTCAGTATTCTATAAATAATGACGATCAAATAATTATCTAGATAAAGAGTTGAACATCATAATTCCCGCTCATGTACGTGTCGACAAACTTGTATGTTGTCTTGTGTATTTGTGTGTTTATATATAATGCGATTCGCATGTCTTGCAATTTCACACGTCAATCTCACTTGCATTATTAAATTTATTATTATTTTTTTTTGTTATATATACAGAGGTAATGTATGACCTGATTTCAATCACTTCCGTTTATAATTTATTTTAAATCGTCCATTGTCACATTGACACATCGACTTGTCAATAAAAAGATAACAAATTTCACTTGGATGTATTTCAATATGTACGATAAATATGACGATGGGAAGTGAGGAAAAGGAGGAATAAAGTGAGAGAAACAAATTGTTATGTAGTTTAATTTCGGAGATTTTATATTTCTGAGGGAGTTTCAGCCAGAATATGAGGGATGGAATTATTTATCGAGTTTTGATGCAGAAATTGAAGGCGTGATATAAATTTGAAATTGATTTTGATTTGTTTTTTACGATCATGATGAATTGGCGTTTTGTGCAGGTGCTAAGTAGTGAACAATGTCAATTATTTAATGGATTTGATTGAAATAAATAACTATTAATATCATCGTTATCGCATCATTCCTCGTATGTGAAGTCTCATTAAGGTTGATGACACAAATCATTTTTGGAGAGTTTTGGATTTACCAAACCATGTTTTCCTAACTAATTTGGTAAAAATTGCTAAAACTATACCTCCATGTGGAATTTCGAACGATATTATCATCCTAAGTATTCAAAGCATTTCTTACTTGTACATTTTCGTGATTGATCTTCCGTTAATGTCACAAATATTTTTGTGCTATCACATAATACTCCGATTACTGTATTTAAGTATTTGAGAAAATTTGAATTCCAAATCGTGAAAAAAAAATTTTTGACAAGCTGTCAGGTTGGAAGGGATGTCGTCTCGAAGTGCAGCAGAATGGGGATTTCTTATAAGTTGGTTGTCCCTCTTTATGCCATCACATCTAGCTTTGTATTAGAAGTGACAATGCAATCGAGTGAGGGGACGTTCGTATGATTATAAAATATTTTCATATCTTGTGAATAAAAATGTAATTTTTTCTGTCGCATTCTGCAGTGGAGATCATGATGAATTTCGAGTTCCGTTCATGCGTGAATGAATAATGAATTCATGCAGCTACCTCATACGTTTGTATTACTGGATGACATGAATTCAAGTGTGAACAAACTCTAGGCGCTACTGGAAATCTGTTCACCAAATCCTTATGCGATCATGCCAACATTTCATGCACGAGTAGTTCATATTTATTTAGCGTTTCTCTCTTCTATGTTTCATCGTATTCTATGTCATCTTGTTACGATGAAACTTCTCGAAAAATACAGTTTCCAAATATATCGCGAAAGGTTTTTCCAAATTATTTCTTGAGTCAACTGATCTTGAATTTCATTCTTCACAGGTGAAGGACGTTTATATGGGAATTTGAGATTCTTTCAAAAATGGAATGAAAACTTTTTCATTGAGATGAAGGATGAAAGTTACGAATGAAACTTGAGGGGGGTATGGTCTTGATTGCAATATGAATATCGAAAATGATGGAAAAAAGAGAGGAATGTGAAGTTTTCTATTTTCCAACCATCGTGGGATAATCATAGATCCAGAATTTCATAAAATTATGATTATATAAGAAGTGAATTGGAGAAACATCCAGAATATCTTTCGGAATGATGAATCATCAGAATTCTAAACATGTTTCATTGGAACAACATTACTGTAGCGGAAAATATTCAAAAATGTTCGATGTAGAAGAATCGAACGACGACACCGTCAAATATGTCTTTCACCAAGACTTGTATATTCACCAGAGTGTTAAATCAAAGATGCATCGCTCCATAGTGATTCGTAATTGCAAGTTCTGAAATGGATCGATTATCATGCGCCGATATTCTGCGCATTCAATTCACCATATCCCACAAGAAATATTGGAGGGAATATTGAATGATTGACATCGAACCATATCAATTATTACGTATTGCAAAAAAACTTTACGAGAATCCAGCAACGCATTAACGTATGCAGGTGATTTTGAAATCAGTAACAATTTTCATCAGGTGATTCTTCATTGCATCAACGTCTTCAGTGGATCCTTTCATTTACAATTGTACAGTTTGAAAATGACGTGACTTGAAAAAAAGAAGTGCGACGAATCTATTTCAGTGCCATAATTTGGGGAGCGTATCGGATTGTCGCCCAACTTTAGTCGTAGAATACCAATAATTGTTGTATACAGTTCCAGATAAAATAAAGATAAACGATCGGTGTACATTAATATTTTCCCTCTCGACATCTATGTAACAATGGGCTGGTCATTATCGATAAACAATTATGAATCCACAAATATTGTCATTTCTTTCTACTTGTTCATCACAATTTATTTTTTAAATCACATTGAAGCAATTTTTACACAACAAACAACAAGTAAACCTACAAAGTTCAAGTTAAGACATTCCGGAATATTTTATTACATATTCATCGAAATACAATGAGATAATTTAGAACATGGTGGTGATACTTTTCAATCAAAATTATGTTTTTGAGGGATCCATAACAGTCTTTTATGAAAATCAGGAAATTATATTTTTGGTACGATCCATTGAAAAATACCATTCTGTGTTGCGTACATCATTCAATGACACAAAACCTTCAAGTTCATTGTTTCTCTCTATCCTCCTCAAATGTGCCTAACAAGGCAATTCCCGTTCCAACAAACCTGTAACGATCAATGTTAATTTCAATCCAAAACCAATGACTTCCGAAGTTATTTACTAATGAACAATATCCCAAACCTCATTATGACTGCACGGTGTACCATCGTGTGGTCTTGAGAAACAATGATCAACTGCTTGATTATCAGTGGTACATGTCAACGCCTGATTGCAACTGTTAGGCTTGACTAAATCGTAATGGTCAGCTGGAAGCTACTCAAAATGAATCTGATGAGTTGGCAAATTGGAGATACTATAGAACAAAAAAGATCTGAAAGCTACAAACCTCCCATTGGGATTCATATCCATAACATGAACACAGACGGATTGGTCCGATTGTCACCATTCGTGTGCCATATGGATGAAGTGATCGAGGATAATTTAGCAAGAAACAACGGCCCATACTGAAACTGGTTTTAATAAGATCAGTATCTCGATAATTAGTATGCCGGGAGAAGCATTCAATTGTCCATTCCGTATTGGATGGAATTGGAAATGATTCAGATGTTTTGACGCTTATACTTTTTACCTGAGATATGATTCGAGCCCTAATAGACTCTTCGCAGACCAGTCCATACAAACTTTACAATACGATGGAGTCTCTTGCATTATACCCAAACATTGATTTTCATTTATGCACGTAGTGGATGATTCATCATGAACGAGTCCCATCCCAATGAAATATACGAATAATTTAATTTTATTTCCAACTATAAATCTTCACATAAGAAATGGATTCATCATGTTTTATATGTCACAATGCCACAGACGAAGATAAGATTCACTCAAAAATGGCCCAGTTCGTGTGTATCAGTTACGAAATTTCCAACATTCGAAGCATGTTGAACTATTGCTCCTAAAAATCCCCTCAGGTTTTTGCGAATTATCTCTCTGTCTAGATTTTTTTCCAAATGTAGAGCCATACCTATAAAAAAAAGAGGCTCCTGTTTCATCACATGTACCAAACAAATTCATTTGTGATTGTTTCGTTCTCAAATCAGCAAGCCCATATACGATACCATTTAATCGAATCCCTTCATGATTATACAAGTGATAGTTAGTTGATAAGAAAAAAAAGTCGAGTCAATCTTCTGGGAATTGAAATTCATGACTCTTTATATACTGAGACATTTGAAGATTGGTTGACATTGCGTCTAAGTGTCCGCATGATTGTGGCTGGTTGGCCATGAAAACGTAAGGAAAGGCTAATTGCTCCTGAAGACAACAAAATCGTGTAAAAAAAGGAAATTATGTTTTTAATTACTACTTTTCATCACGGAACACCCACAGCTTCTAACACTATTCCGGCCATATTGATATGAATGTGAATACCATGTTCCTTCAATTTCGTATATAACATATCGATTGCATTGAATTCTATTAAATAATCTCTTATGAGGGACACTGCGCTACGACGCGATTCACGACTAGAAAAAAGAATTTGAAAATTAGTAAGCACACGCGAGTGAACAACATCGTCATTTCTTGATCATATCATTGGTATTTGAGGAAATAATATAGCTACTGATATCGAACGATGTCATGTGAGACAAAAATTAAAATCTCCACATATGAAACATTTCTTAGCGACAGTGGTGGGACGGCTGTAAACATAGTGATTGTCTGCCATGAAGTGATGAATGATCGGAGAATGAAACAATATTGAATTGATCATGAATAACTCACGAAAATTGTCTTGATTGTGATGGTGGTCTGATCCAGCCTGGAAAGAGGCAGTGAAATGAATTCCGGATGGATCATGATCTGAGGATGATATAATTTGATGAGAATCGAACTTGGTTGGGTTAGGGAAATCATCGACGATTACATGGGAACTCTGTAGATTTATATTTGGAGGGTGTATGTTAGGGGAATTTATATTATGATGAAATTTTCTATTACGTTCACGCAGTTTCACATATGGTCCGTTAGCATCATGATAAACATCCCATTTTGCCAAACTCAATGGAAGGTTAGCGATTAAAAGTCTCATATCAATGACACCAAACTTTAAATAGAAAAAGTCAATCAGTAACTGAAAACTGACACATTGAATGATACACTACACTTACAAAAGATTCGGACTTCTCAAAAAATACCAGAGCAGCAGTTTGACTCGTATCATGATAAAATGTAAATGGACCAACTCTTTCCATCACCTGTCCATTCCATCGAATCGTCATATAATATAAGTGTAATATTAATCACTCCTCAAGGAATTTTGAAAAAAAAAATAGTTCTCAACCCCACTTTTGCAAGCACTACTCGAATATGTTCTTAGTTAATTCGCCAAATGCGATTTCATATGTATACAGACCCCTTGCATAAATACAGGTGTTCTCCTTCTTCGAGCAATCCATACAGGCAAATTATGATTGGCCAGAGAGCGTCGTGAAAGTTGCAATTTGAGAACTGTATTTTCGTCGTTGTGCCTTATGGTTATTGTCACTGTTTCTACGAATTCCATGAAACAATGAAGATTATTAAAGTCTGAGAGGTATTCTCAGGTAAAGCATCAGACTATCTATTTGAAAATTCGATTTTGGTGATTCACGAATCGATTGCAAAAATAATTAAATTGGGTTGTTTTAAATATTTACTTTCAGCAAAAGTTGCAGACACACGTAGACTTGTGAGAAATATAATGCACTTTATGATACTGAATAGGACCATCATTATACCATCAATAACTAACGCTTTCACACTTTTCCGGAGTTGTGTTCTGTGAGTAGTGATGAAGATCCTTCTTTTCCATCATTCGCAATATATTTTCTACGACTTGAATCGTAATGTGCATGACTATTCATGACGATGAGATGTCATTATCACTATGTTGACACATCGTCATGGAAAATACTTTGAAGAGGTATTGATAAACAATGTCCGGTTCGAAACATGATAATATTGTGATTTTGAAAATTGCCACGTTGATAGCAAATGCGGTTTTTTTCTCCAGCTTATTATTATCTCCTCCAATATTCATAGAATTAACCCAAGCTTGGAAACATATGACTGGAATCATTTCGTCAAAATGTCTACATCTGTCAGGATCCTATCGACTTCTATCAGTTTTGTTTGCCATTCGTGAACTGTCGTCATGTATTTTTAATGATGACAAATTCATGCTGACACGAACATTTTGGAAATCAATACATCCTGATCGTATTTCTGTTACCATTTTTGTTTTATTCATCTGGTGTATGTTTTAATCTTTAATAGATTTCTAGAGAACCATTTTATGTAACATACACAACATCCAACTGGCGGCATTAAATTCCAACATTCGATATTGCCAATGCATCCACTTGAATCGTCATTGACTGATTCCCATTTCATGAAAATATTCAGCTCCATATTTTTATATTCGTCAGATCTAGATGAACATTCGTACCTGTTTCCAACTAGCGAACCAGAAAATCCTATCAAATGATATATATTAATGAGAATGTTCTTCGTATAATTTGTGTCGTGTTGATAACAAACGATTCGGAGATCGATTACTTGGAGAGAGCGTTTACTTCCCACCTGATGTAGAGAAGCTTTGATGTTCATAACTCACTAATCTCATTCGATATAAAACCCATATGAAATGTCCCATTTATCATGCACCCGCGTTTTTTTCAATACTCTCATTTCCTGTTAATTACATCCTTCATAATCATTCACTCGCTTGAGTCAAAATTCTATCTCTCCTTAGAAGCAGTGTCAAGAGTTTTACAAATTCACTGTCAAAAAAGAATCAATGAACATGTAAATACGAATTTATTATATTAAAAATTCTATGAGAAATTCTTAACGAACGCATCTTAATATTCACTATCTCGGCCATTTTTTGACAAAAAAAAATTAATTTTGCAAATATTCGATAGTAAACTCGTAGACAATACAAAAATTATTGATAAATTTGAAAAAATCATGTTATTTCATTATCAAAATTTCTCTCCTATCGACGATTGAAATTATCGGTTTTAACAATCTTATTTTATGAAATATCAACATTTTCTCCAATTTACACATTTAAACACAGCCCTGCTATCATCATCGTTGAACTCTCTCCCACCATTTCACTCCATTAAACACAAATCACCACCGAAATTTTTTCAACGCTACAAACAAAAAACTCAAGGTCTTACATAATAACCCAACACATTCGAATTCACCTTTTTTCCATTCTAAATCAAAATCTAACCAGCTCCAATCTGAAAAATTAAATCGAAAATATTAATTGCAACCATCATCCGCATTTTCTTCTTCGTCAATAATTTCTCCGCCCCAACTTTCCAATCTGAAAATCATTCCAACTTTTTTTTTATCCGAATCATCCCCTTCGTTTAATTTTCTCATTTTTTTCATTGTTATAATTTATTCATACACCATATTAAACACGAATTAATATGTCGCCATTATTATTATGATAATGTGAATAATTAAAACGATAGATCGCGTAAGAAAATTTTAATCAGCACGGAAGTAAGTACATCACATCAAGATAACCCTCATGAGGGTCATCAGACGATCTACATTCGCGCGTGCGACTATATGTACATATTGCAGGACACAAACCAGTGGTATTAGTTTTCACTAACACACTTCTCTATATTTATATACACACGCGCATTTATCCAATCTATATATATCGTACATAAACATATATTTATATCGTTATCCCATACTCTCACACGTGCTATAAAAGATTACTTGACCGAATAATTGCAGGGATGACTGTGGGGTAGCGCACAAGCGAGCCAAAGAGCCTTCGTCATTCTATTCATAGGCGTACTAGAACTACATTCGAAACTGCGACTTTGATCGACAGCCTCATTTCGTCAATAAAAATTTATGTATATAATAAGAACCAAATAGAGCGGCATCCGAAGAAGACGGAAGAAAATTTTCATATCTTCTTTCATTCATCAATTATTTATTTAGTTTCTATGCTTTCATTTGAACTAAATTTTTGCTTATTTTGATACTCATTGGTGGGGAGAATAATCGTAGGAATTTGAAAGTATGAAGTGAAGTGGATTTTTATTTTCTTCATTTTTCTCTTCCGTTGTTGTTCAGTTTATTTTCCTGTCTTTTGTTGAGTATTGTGAAATATTGAAAGGGAGGAAAAGTTGTGATTAATATTAATCGATGATGAAGTTGTTGAATGAAGCGTATCGTGCAATTTAATGTGCAGTTGAAGATTGACGTGTAGGCTATTCAATGATTGCAGAAATGGTTGGTGTAATAATAAAGATGATGGTGATGAAAATAAAAATAATCATAATAATGACAGTGGGATGAACAAAAAATATATATCAATCATTGGGAATTCTTATGGAAACGACTTTCATCAACGTTAATGTACGACAAACGTTTGACAAGATTCTTTTTTTTATCGCAGACATTTTGTATGTTGATATTTATTCATAAGTGATGTAAATGGAGTTGAATGAAAAAATTAATATTGGTATCGACTGAAATGTCAATGTGAGTATATGAAAAAAAAAAACAAAAAAATGATTTTGTGACTTTTATGAACTCGTAAAAAGTGTGGTTTGGAATAGTTATCAATCAGTCTGTCTGTCTGACTGTCTGTGTCCAATTAAACAGAAAATGAATTTCGTTATGTTTTTATCGAGTATTTTGATCGTCTGTGAATTCATTATTTTCACTGCGTTGAATTTTATTTCAATTGGATATTGCATTTGATGATTGTTATGAATTAGGAATATGCATAGAAAGTATTTGGAATATAGAGTCATGCAAGGTATTGATGAATTTTGATTTCGGATAACCAAACCATATCAGTGGAAATATTTATTTGATTTAATTTTCCTTATCGTATACGATAGAAAACAAATTATTGTGATTGTGTGACTCTTTCTAAGGTGTATATCAAATTTCAACGTTGGTAATTAAGAAAAATGAGAAAAGTGTGATTGACCGATTAGATATCACAGTTTATCGTACTCTATATATATACATTTGCATTTGTATAAGAATATTTAATGTACTTTCTTGGTAGCACCAATAAACTCCTGTACATATACAATGAAAGTACAACCAAGAATGTAACTAATGAGAATGACAATATATGAAATGTTCCATTATCTACAGCGGTATCAGAAAACTCAATGTTGCGCGTAGTTGTACGGTCTTTGATTCTTTTTTTTTATGCGAAATATTTTTTTCCTCCATCTGTATCAATGCATTTCTGTGATTTCAATTTTTTTCTAATAATCTTCTTCAATGAAATGAAATTCACGGAAACAAATCTAAAATGACATTTTCGAATAACTAATAACAATAAAACGTTGCAACGATGTTACAATTCAGTAATCCAATGCGCAAATTTATTCTCCCAATCCCAAATGCAATTGATTAAAATCTCCAACGTCAATATTAATTATTGGTAAAGGAGAAATCTTTTCACTCGTATATATTTGTTCATAGTTGAATATTAAATGCAAACAATAATTAGAGCTTCGTTGATGATTAATAACATCCAATCGATAATCAACAAGTCTCAATGCGAGTGAAATAATCATAATCACGTCAATGAATCATCTCACATATAAAACATTAATTCATGAAATGAAAAAAAAAAAAAAAACATATTCACTTCATTTTCAATTAGAATAATGTTGTGTATAAATTTTCAATTATTCATAATGACTGAGAAAAATCCACATGATATTCGGATAACGATAATCATATGAGCATAACAGTACACAGAAACGCAGACACATGGATTTATATACAATGAAAATGATAATAATAATTCAATTGACTGTCCTTCGACGACTCACTATGTAACCCGTACAAAAGCGTTTGAGTTCCGGCTGTGTAGCGTCTACTCTCAATGGAAAAGAAAAAAAGATGAAATGAAATGAAGTAAGAAAAAAAAAATGCTTACACACAAACACACATTCTGTTACATATGAACATGTATGTACATATGTATCTTGTCCCGCACGTTTACTATGGGACTCTCAGCTATATAAGAAGCAGAATATAAAGTGGGTCAACTGCATGCGTCGAGAACTAGTCACTCTCAGTGAGATATATTTTTTTTTCCCGTGTTATTTAATCATATTGAAATTCGAAAGAAAAAGAAGAATTCAAAGCAACAACGATAATATTAATAATTATTTTTCATCTTCCTTTTCGTTCACAATTTTTGATTCTGTCTTATCATGTCAGTTTAATTTATTTTTACATCTTTCAATTGTTCATAAATCACATGGGAGAGACAAATATTTTACGTGAATTGATGCTATTCAAGTGATGATGTTTTCCATTCGAAAAAATGTTTCCACCTACTGTGAAGCACCATAAATTTCATTTAATTATTAACATTTGTTTTTAATTAGTTAATTGAACTAATGACTTCAGGACAGTTAGAAGCATTGATGACACTTGAATGAATGCCAATTACATTTTCAGAAGAAATTACATTACCTTTGTTTTTTTTTTATTGATCTACTAGTTTTTTATTTGAAAATTATCTCGATAGACCATGGAATAATTATTATTCAAATTCATTATAGTTCACAGTGAGTTGAGGAAAAAAATGAATAAATTAACGGAAAATAAAGAATAATGATAAACTCTCGACTTTGATCGATCTTTATTCAATACTTATACAAATATAAACACTCAATAAATTAAAAAGTAATAAATATATCAATCGTTATGTATGATCACTAGTTTACAGTGCCTTTGTGTGATCAAATAAATAGTAAAATGTGAAAACAGAAAGAAATAGTTCGATATGTTTTCACAAATTATTACAGAGATTATAACTTCGAATTATTATTTAAATTGAATAACAGATAAATATTGTTGGATAAAACATTTTATTCTGTTTGTTTTTCTCCATCATTTTCCTTCTTCACATAATATAATGGAGTGCACGCATCAGGATGTAACATATAAAATCAACGAGTCAACGAAACAGATGAACGTAAGTGAGAATGAGATAGAAGACGAGTGAGAAAAAAACGGCGTTGAAAAAAAAAATAGAAAGAGAAAGACAAATGTGTTGGCTGGAGCAGCCCATGCCTGACCAGCGTGCCACTTTCACTACTTCATATTTGGGTCGTAGCATCCACCATCACCGAAGGGGCAAGTTCTTCCTTTTTTTAGCATTTACTTGTTCATTCTTTATTTTATACTTTTTTGTATTGATAAATCAAAATATTCTCATTAGTCACTTCACGAAAATCTTGTTTCGTTTATCTTTTTCAAGTAAACGAGAATTACTTAAACGGAAACATTTCTTGTATGGTTGTAAGAATTTATAGTTAAATGACTAACAAATGGATTATTCAAACCAGTCTTGTTTAGTATTTCAATATTCACTTGATGATAATTCGAGTCGTTGTTGACTGCACAGACGGGAATTGATTGGAACGCAGTTGTGTTCCTAATAATTTCGTAGGATTGGGATTTTTAATTTTCTTACAATTTTCAACTTTCACAACTCACGCCGCTTCATCATATTAATCTCCGATGTATAACATTTATAAATACTTTGCTGATTCACCGTGAGAAAAAATGCAATTCGATATGCTTTCATATTCATTACAGAACTCAATATAACAGAAAGGGCTTCATTAACCATTCAAATTGAACAAAATCATTAAAATTTGTTACAGTTACAAAGATCATGACTAATGAAAATAAAAATTGTCTACATTCATTATAATTAATTATTAATCCTGCCACATTCAACACTTCCCTTTAATTAAAAATAAAGACAAAATATCTTCACTCCACAGACGATTCAAATGCGCCCTATTTAACGCCAATATAATACGGCCCTGCACAAACTTTAAAATTCACGATCTGTCACAGGTATATCAAAGAGAGGAAGAAAAAATTAAGTAATAAAGTATAAAAAATAAAAAAAGTACAACGCGATGTGATAAGATTAACAGAGCAAAGTCGTGATTGAGGTAGAGCGGTATAAAAAAAAAATTATATTTATATATAGATGTAGTCATATATTTATGGATGGTCGAACGATTTAGTTGTGGTAGTCGTTAGTAGTAGTGGTAATAGTAGTAGTAGTGGCGTAGATTGTGGTTCTCCCATTTACCCAGTTCCCTTTGCGCGCGTTCGCACACACCAAGTTATGTAACCAAGTGAAAGTGGCACAGCAGCGAGCGCTCGTTGAATCAACACAGCCAACATAACACTACACCGATCGTGTATACACGACGACGTCGTCGACGTCGACGAATAGCACCAACAGTGCGCACGAATGCGCGCACCGAAGCTAAACCGCACACCATCTTTTTCCACCACCATCGCTCTAACTATTTAGACAAATCGAGACGTGTCGAGAGACCGGCCGAGACAGCGCAAGTAGAGACTGCCAGACACCAACAGCCACCTCTCGTTTGGCGCGCTTAACTCTTACATTTCTTTGCCATTTGAATTTTTATTTTTTACTTTTTCCTTATCACATGGAGGGGAGCGCCACAAGCACTAATCACATTAACTTCACATTCGTTCCATATCAACTCAAATCTTAGATATTTATTGATGATTTTAGTTATGGTCATTCTGAATTGCGCAATTGCGTTCAAACGTTTATTTTATTTGAAATTATTAAATTCGAATCTTACTTTCAATTAGATTTTCCAAAATTTATTATTTGTGTAGGACTCAATTTTCTCGTTTAATGAGTGGAGGAGTATGAATGATCTAGGGGTGAAAATGATCTCTGGATCAGTTCAAAAATTAATTCTGTTATTTTGTATATTTTAATGTATTTTTTTTTTCCATTCCATTATCAGTACAAAATTTATTTGGACATCAAATTTATTCAATTGAAACGCTACTTTCTTTTTGGATGTGCACATAAATACTTCGTTGTAGTTAAAATGAAGCGAATCCCTTTGTTTCTGGGTCGCATCGCGTCCGGTTTCCTTTCAGTTTTATTTCTCACTACAATTCTCCGCACTTTTTTTTCTCTACTGTATTCCGTTCATTGCTCCTTTTATACATAAATACAAATATTTCTCTTCTCATGAAATAGAGAATGTTCCAAACGTGGATGAAACTATTTGAAACCACTGAGAGAAGCTATGGAAGTGGAAAAAAGCCGAAGAAAAAGAAGAGAAAAAAAATCGTCAGAAGTGAATATTCAACTTCCAATGTAAACACAACGACGATGGCGTAATATGTTGGTCGGGCTTGATCGGTTATTGAGGTAGTTATTTATGTATATATATGTATACGTCTGCTACCGTTTAACGTCAATATAAGCGCAATGGAATTTGCGACTTCGTCGCCATAGAATATATGAATAAACAACTAAAACGCTACAAAGAAAATTTTAAAAAAAGTATGAACTGAACTGATTATCGATAGACACATAGACGACAATATTTCGTTTATTATTTCACTTTTAAATTTGCCTGCCGTTACTTCACTCAAAAACATAATTATACTGCTTCGCTCGAAAAAAAAATTAGAAACAAGACTGAATAAATTCAGAAAATTGATGTTTGTTATTATAATTCATGGAGATATAAGTGTTCCATATTTTTTTTCTACGTATGGTGACTGAAGAAAAAGAACAAAAAATGAATAGGAGTATAATCACAAACGCACATTTACAAGACAAGGAACAATTAATGAGTGACTGTGTAAATACACATTAAATATTCTGTGTTGTGTACTGCGAGAACGCATCACCTATTACCTCCGTGCCACCCTACTTACCACATTGAAAATATAATAGAGATACCGAGACACTTCTCAGCCTGTAACTTCACAATTATATATATATTTGAGTTGGTTATATAACATCTTAATTACTCTGCCCTATTTTTACGAGGTATTGTCTTGATGGGGCAGTTACTTTCAAACTTTCATAGTGAACGCGGTTTATGTGTGCATTTGTCCAATCACTGCTACTGATGCGTAGATATTTTTATGATTTGCTAGATTGATGAGGTTTATTTAGGATTAATTCTTCCACATTTTCGATTATATGTAGGAAATCAAGATTTGGTTAATAAAATAGTGATAAAACGAGAAATTTCACTCTCATTTTTGGGTTATTTGTTTTCCGATAGGAAAAAATGAAAAATTATTTTTAGCAATTTTAATGAATTTTAATACAAAATTTCGAAGAATTACTGAATTGTTAATTGGAATATTAACTCATGTCTAATGTTTATCATGATATTGATGTCTTCGATAACGTTTGATTTTCTAATCTTAACTAGAAATTTGGTGGACGATTCGAGTTTATAGAAAAAATTTAGTGACAACTTCACGCGATGGCTACACCAATTACCTAAAGTTATATATAAAATTTAGGTCAGTAAAATTATTTGTGATCGAGTTGGAATCAACGTCATCTGGAGAATGTTGCTTGAAAAAAAAAAAAAAACAATGAAAATACTCATGAGGATCAAATTAGTTTGTAACTAATCATTAATTGGGATGTTGCGTTAGCCAATGTGTGCAGAAATCGAAACGATTTTTCCGAGATTCCATTCTGATGTATTTTTTTAACGATTACTAAAATCCGAATCGTTCCAACTAACGAGGGAATTAAACGTTTCAGGTAGTAAGCAATCTCAGTAATTTATCATCATCACAAGAACTATTTTAGTATTCCTGTATATTATGTGCATGCGTAGACACGCGGCGCATTGTCATCCGGTACATTATTAGTGGTATATCACATTTCTTGTTAACAATTATGATATTAGCAAAGATCTATTCTTAACTTCAACTTCATCAACCATCAGTCGCTGTTACATCAATTCAAACATTCAATCTTAGTCTAAAACTTGAAAATTAGTCAAATGGAACACTTTGTTTTACATCAAATAAAAACAACTTTGTGATTAATTAGCAATGAGATATTATTTCCTCATTTCTATTCGTTCTTGTTTTGTTCGTCGCGTGCTGTCATTCATGAAAAAATATTGAATGAATAAACGAATGGATAAAGTTTATAAATATACACGATGATACATTATGCGGTTTGGATCGGAGTCACACATCCTGTTGAACGGTAACGGTAATTGATAAAAAATAATGATAATAACAGAAAGTTTCCCACTGACTTCAAGATGGGAGAAAAAAAAGCCACAAACACATGAAAGAGTTGAGTCACTGGACATTAGTTGAATTCAGATGATGACAAAGGGGGGAGATATATAGATTACTATGTTAATGACTCTCGTTGAAAAACATCATCATTTTTTTTTCCATTTAATTATATATTTGTCATACTGATTCATATTTTTAATTCCAATCAACGAATTGATTCATGGAAATCGGTTGACTCCAAAATTATCAAACAAATTTTATGTGTAACTGCCAATAATTAAAATGGAAAAATTCCAAAGATAATTTTTTTATTTTTCATGTTTTGTTTTTTATCATTCGCTTCTCATATGAAAACAAATGAAAGTGATGTCAATGGAACTGTCTACAGGAAACTGAAAGATTTTCATGAGAATAATTCTGAATTCATTGATATTCAGTTTTCATTTTAATTTCACCGTTTTTAATTTCAATTGTGGTGGAAAAATGAACAATAACATTGATCCATTGGATTTTTTATTATATTTCTCAAAAAAAACTCCTCCAATTGCTTCGCATTAATTGATGAAAAAAGAATTCTCCATTTTTTCTCCAACTATGTTACTCTTTCGATGCTCATCTTTTCGAAGCTAATAATTATATCCCACTCTTCAACGTCTATAAATTACTTTATTTTACTTATTTTCCCATTCGCCCACTTTGGATTCAAAATTATATTCTGCACACAATCAAATGTTCGTGTCCTACTTTCATCTCTCGGCACAAACTATAACGACATGGAATACAAATACGTATTTTATATTAGCTGAAATCGAAAGTAAAAACGTCCAACTATACACAGGAGAAAAATACATGGAACAAAAGAGATTGAACAAGAAGAATAAATGGCATTTAGTTGAGCTAAATAATTAACTCCACACAAACTTAACTATTATTTAGCATTTCATCATGTTCCATTTCTCATTCACTCACTTTTTTTTTCGCCCAATTCACATCTCAATTCATCAGAACATCATAATAATTTTTTTTTTTCATTTGTAAACACAACTAAATTCTTTTATCTGCATAATTCCTCATCATTGTTGCTACCAATAACAAATTTACATTCTTCGCAATATTTCAATTGAAATTTTGCTGCCATTTTATAACATAGATGACAGACATAAAACTCAACAGCAATAAATATTCCAAAGTACGCGATGTTATTTAATGATTTTAGTGAAAACGTTTCACGATATTATACAATCGGCCTAGATCCCCAGTCACGGAGCGTCACGGATTGTGAACGGAGTGTGGCCCGGCAAAAAGTAAAAGAAAAAGATAAAATGAAGGAAAAAGTGTGTGGGGCAAGGGGAGAGGAGAGAGGAAAAAAGACAGAGTGAGGGATTGGATAAAAAGAAGGAAAAAAATGAAAGAGAGAAAGAGAAAAAGATTGTGGTACCTTTGGTGCACGGCAAACACACTCGGTTGGAAGCTTCGCTCCGCTTGTTGAACGTTCCCAAATGACACGTGCACATACATATAGAGTTAATGTTTATGTGTTTATATGTATGAAGCCATTAAATTCACCGGTGCATATTGAAACAACCGGCAATGGGAACAGTGTTGAGTGAAAGAGCAAGATGAAAGGGACATTTCCACCTGGTCACAATTCGTGATTCGTTTTCACTTGTTGAAACGCGTTTATCTGCATATGGAGAACGCTGATTTTTCAGTGATTGCTTATGATTAAAATTCAAGAGAAATTTTTCATTACACATATGCCATCACCTGCCAATTTTTTTCTTTTTCGATGCTTCAACAGTTTTTCAAAACGATAATTAATGTTGAGGAAGAATTAATGCATTGAATGCCAGATTGTGTACGGAAACAGGTGGTTAATCGTTGCAATGATTTTTAAATGAATTCATTTTGTGAGTCTGCTCTGGTTTACTCTTTTGGGTTTTATTTTGTTACGCCACTTTTATGACGACAACCTGCTGATTTTCTCATGCCAATGTGGGCACCCATTGGACAGGAAATGGCTGGAATTACGATCAACATGTGATTGAATTCATTTGTGAAATTCCAGGTGGAATGCTTGGACGGAATTTAAAGGTGTAAACCCCAAATATTTAATGGTGTTAGCAATCACAATTGGTGAATGGAATAATTCAAATTATCCTGTTTACGCATTGAATTTTTCACCATGGTTACAAATTGCTGCATGCGGTTTCCTCATTTTTTAGTGTTCTATTTGATGATTTCGATGCACAATAATGATGAAAACACTTTGGAAAATGACAAGAAAAACGAACTAAATTTTTTCGATGAGTGTAAATTTTTTTTGTTCCAACAACAATGGAACATAAAAAACAGGCTTGACGAAAAATATTATTTTATGACTCTTCCATAATATTTCTATCGCTGTTAAGTATTCCCATACTCCAATTCAACTTTTGGACAATTCTGTCAGCAGATGAAGGAAATACTACAAGTTACATTGACCCAATTAATTAATGCATAAAACAAAACAATTTTTTTTCCTCCCATCCCACATTGTGTCTTTTTTTCTATTCGTCTCTTCACTCAGTCAATACCATACATCATTCAATATCAATCATTCTACTCTCATCACTTTTGTTCAGTGATTATCAATATACAAAGCTTGATCAATTGAAAAATGTTGTTGTCAAACGCTCAAAATACTGATATTGATGAAAGTCATTCCAACCAACACTTTTCAAAATTAATTTTCATATTTACATTTTTGTTTCACTCCCATTTCATTTCTAAAAATTAAATAAATTTCACTTTATTCGATTATCATGTACAATATTAGTCAAATTTGTCATTAAAATATATTTTGTGGATTTTGGTACACAGTACATAGCAAGTAATTTCCATTCCATGTTTTCAATTCTCCACAAGTGAAATTGCAGAATTGAACTATGAAAAAGATAACTGCAATCAATAATTATTCTACGTTGATATTCCATTATCTACAATTAAGGAATAAATTTTCCTCATCCACTATTGATTAACGAGGAAAAAAAAGTCGTTTTCACCTCATCAAATACTCAGAAAAAAAACTCAATGAAAATCATGACTATTGAGCACTTGAATATTTTTTTTTCCATTTCAACTTCATGTGAAGAATGGACACACACACACACACATACACATAACATGACGTAATTGTGGAATCTCGTCACGTGTTAACGTTGACCCTTAACCTGCCCCACGAAACAAAAAAATAAGAAAAAATAATGATAATAACATAAAGCAAATGCTAACGAAACAAAATGAGAAGAAAAATTATTATGGTTGTTACATATGACAATTCTTCCACTTTTTTCTTTCTTTTATTTTTCTCGTGTTTTTTTTTTCCTGTCCCGTTTATCCTAACGATTTCACTATACTGAGCAAGTGTTTGTGCGTGTGTCTCACATTGAAACTCACACCAAACTCTCAAAGAGAATTTTTGGAAAGTATTTCCTACATAACGTCTCTTTTTTTCTCGTCTCTCAATTTCTCTTTCTTTTTTCTCCTTTCATTCCATTTATGCTCACTTCCGACCCTTTCATGAGAGCATTTCCTATTCCAGAGTGCATTTACATTGATGTTTATTCCCGCGTGCATTTATCTTTTATTCCAAACGTCATGTTGTTAGATGTTAAACTCAAGCCTCAACACTTTTCTCGCATGGTATGACGCCCACTGACATCTCCAATGCGCGCAGTTACCTATATCTTGTGTATACATGTATATCTATATGATACCATACACATTCAACCTTGACGAGCCTATTTCACATTCTAATACTCAACAACCGTCCAGAATATTTACGCATATCAACGGGATACGAATACTTGCAGTCAAGTCGCAAGTCAATAAAAAATGAAGAGGAGAAAAAAAAATGATTTTAATGGCTATTTTTTTTGTTTTACAATATTTGTCTTTCTAATTTTTATCATCATCGTATGTTAATTAGGGTTGCTGATTGATATTGATTTGTATGTGTTATCTGAATAGCATAATTCCCTACTAAAATAATGAATTGATGAAAAATAACAAAATTTGGGAAAAAATTCGAAATTTCAAAAATGTCCAAACTCACAATTAAACATTCGTGGAATCACAACGATTTGTAAAAAAATGAGAAAAAGCGAAAATTTGGTTAGGACAAATCACTGAGAAGTCATGAAATTTTTCTCTCGTTGTTGATCTCTCAGATGTCATACGTTTACTATCAGAATTAATGACTCATGGTATTAATTTCATATAGAATAATCTTAGTTTAATACTAATAATCATTCCCAATCTGAAACATCTAAAAAAACTGACACACGAAAATTACTGCTCTTCCCTAAAATTCACCCATATTCCATTTATTCATTATAAACTCACAATCAAGATACTCATACTATCCAATTATCCAAACCACCCCCGCATAGAAGAAGAAGAAAAAAGTGAAACTTAAGGAAACAAAAAAAAAATCTCATTCAGTAATAAAAGCGCCGAAAAATCACTTCGTTATCTATTTCCGGGTCTGAAATTCCACCAAAAGCCCCGGGAATTTTCTTCGAACATCAAACACGTTTTTGTTTTTATATTTTTACATTTTTTCTTTCTTCCACCGTCATGGGTATCGGGTCAATAGGATTACAGCAAACCCCAACTATGTACATATATAAACTCATCCTCAGATCATCAACTACACACACACAAACACATACATACAAGTCTTCTTCTTTCCTAGAAAAAAATAAGAATAAAAAAGTGAAGTAAGAAAAAAATATACAAAAAATATAAAAAGGAAAGGAGCGAATTGACAGGCCCTTCGTTCTCTTCAACGTATGCGTGCCGAGTTTGTGTCTATATATATATTTATACTTTGCCCGCTTCATTCGATTGCCAGGGTCAGGCATTCCGTTATTACGTCGTTTGGTGGTTTATTTTCTCTTCGTGTTCTTTTGCCAGGCGTGTCTGTTATAACACAACTAACAGCAGCAACAGTCAGACGCGCGACAGTAACGCAAAAGAGCTACTGTCATTTCCTTACGGGTTCATACTTGTTTATTGTGTTCAATGTATAAATATATATGGATATATATAAATATATAAACGCGGGAACACTGCAAAAGTCTGTAGCTAATAGTCAACCAACCGAATAGTTAAGCTGGCTTGCGCGCCAACGAGCAAAAGCAAAAGCAATAATACAAGAGAGTGTCAAGACTCTCTGTTATGCTGCGGAGGTTGGATAACACATCGTGGCAAAAAGGAAAAGTGGCTAACCTACTAACCGCATCGGGCCCCGCAACGGATGCGGGCGCTGGTGTTGGTAGGACTGTGTAGCGCGCACGCGCACAGATCAGACGGTCTATGCATATAAGGAACATGTAGAGAGAATGGCTGTGTTTGTTCATTTTTATATTTTTTTATTGATTTCAATAAATCTGTAAAACGTTGTGAGCTAATTGATTTTTCATTGCTTGGGGTTGTTATTATTTTGATATCGGAGTTGGGAAAGTAGAGGGCGTAGCAAAGGGGTTAACAGTGGACGGGTATCAGATGATGATGCGCGTCATTGAGGTTATGGATGATGAACTGGGATAATCTGCAATGAGGGATCAATTCGGTTAGTCACATATCTTCGTTGAGATTTATTATTTGAACTGGAGAATAGTTTGAAACCTGAAAAATGTATTTAGGTCTGATTAGAATCATGGAATATTTTTGGTTGTGAATGACTTCGAACTGGAGATAAATATTCTCCTAAGAGAATGAAATGTTTTTCGTATTTCTTCTTGTGATACAAGCATCGAATTTTTATTCTGAATCGTATAGATATTCTGATATTTGTTCTTTACTTTCTAACTTTTGTTCCGAAAAATTGATAGATTGGCTGAATATCATTATGTTATCAAATAATTTTAAAAAGAAACGCACAAGATGAAGTGAGATTATTGTCATATTCAATGCATTCAGATTTTCAGAAAAATAAAGAGAAAATATTTTACTCTTTGATACATAGACATGATAGTTATCTCCGAATAGAATTCGTCCTGCTGCTAATTATTCTCTCCCTCTTTTTTTTTTTAGATATGAAGATCTTGACCATCACCATGACTAGTTACAATCAGCAGCTCAAAAATTCCAATGAAACAAGTATTGAATCTGTCATAATGAATATGAATAATCATGAAGAGTCATGATCAACTTTCATAGCCAATTTAGATTACTGCAAAAATGATTAATAATTGCTAATCGAAAAAATATTTGTGGGAGTGCCAAGTTCGTTCATAATATTTACACTGCAAATGTAACATTGGCATTTCAATTGTAAATTGAACTTGGCCGTGTAAATTGAATTCTATTCAACCTTTTGTCGTTCGCGGTCCCATGAGAGCACGAATACAAAAAAAACCAAAAAT
>JABMBR010002571.1:0-28912 GCA_018881525.1 Meteorus sp. PSUC_FEM 10030008
TATATATATATTCATAATGATGTATGGATTTAATGTGAACTGATAATTCATTATCGGTCGCACCTATCATGAGAATATTTGGGTGTATAAATACATACATATATACATATATGTATCTGGTACGCGGAAAAATGGAATGTCGATAGTGAAATCAACATTTTCGTGCAATTTTATTTCTTTCATGATATGTCTGTGTTCTCTTTCTATTGGTGTTGATATCAGTTCTTCATTATCTGAAAACAGATAGACGCCAATCGGAAAGTTCAATGATATTGTTCGAGTTTGTTTGGAAAAAATTTTTCAAGAATTTTGGTAATCGAATAAACAATTATGTTATTCATCTTAGTGATTTGATTCTGAATAATTCAGAATTTCATAATCGGAATAATATTCACAACATTCTTACCAATTTATTTTAAATGATGAATCGTGAAATTTTTCATTCTCTACAATATTTTTGCGGAATGTTCGACAATTACTCATATTATAAGTGACGTCCGTCTATACTTCACGATTAGTTCTGACGAGACAATTCACTGTGTAGAAACGGGTCATGACCATGTTTTTCTTATCGAAATGTCCATACTGTCTTATCAGGTGTTCAATTTCCCAATTCATAATTTTCCTCTATCATTTTGTTTGCAGTACAGGAGGATTTCACCGTATACTGTGATATTATCAAAATGTCATTACATTCATCAGGACAATCGAAGTTATTAACTGATACCGTTAATGTGTCATCAATCCAAGACGTGACGACGTAGTAACTGGAATTTATAAAAAAACTTTATCTGACTGAAACTCTCTAGTCAAACATATTTTTTCCAAAGATAAATACGAGACTGTTAGAAGTGTGTTCAACACTGCGATTAAACAGATTTGCACTTGAAATAATTCGTAGAAAGTTCAGTGCATACACAATTATTATTTTGCACCAGTTATCAGGTGTAAAATAAGATTGTCCAACAAGATGTCAGGTGGTGAAAGAAAAAAGCGTGGAGGTGATAAAGGACAGGGGTGGGAAGAAGCTGGTGCGGAATTTTATCAAGAACGTTATCCAGCTGCAATAGAGGCTGACTTACAACAGGCACTGCAACGAGATCCGTCTCATATTGCGACTCTACTTCCCAGCAAAAAATCTCGTGTTGGTGAGTAGACAATTGGGTCTACCTATTCTGTATACTTTTTTTCCTACAACAACTCCTATTTCTTTTCTTCAGCTACAGCGAAACGTATAAAAAATGAACCTCGAACGACAATGAGAAGACGTACGAGCACTCGATCGCGATGTGCTACAAACACTGTAAGGCGAATGTCCACTAATATTCCTGATGCAGCAGCATCAATGTTACCAGATTTGTCGGAGAATTTATCGAACGAGGAACGTACTTGGGAAGAAATAATGCAGATAAAAGCGATGCCGGTATGCATGGCCCAGAAAATTCAATTGAAACGACAATTGCAGGTGATTTATTCATTTTGTTCATCTTTCTCCTCATCATATTTGATGGAAATCAATGATAAGATGATCTCATTTTGCATGTAGAGTGCGACAAAATTGAGACTACAAGGCTTTGAACAGTTGAAATGGCAACGCAGGAAAGCCTGGCAACAATTCCGCGCCCGTATGAAAGAAGCATATTCGAAAATGGAACTCTGGAACACGAGTTTGAAGAAAATCGGTGGAAACTTTGGCATGGGTATAGTTGCTTACTTTCTATTTATCAAATGGCTCATGTTTCTTAATATTTTATTGTTTATCGTTATATTTTCATTCATTATATTACCGACAATTGTACTCGTGCCCGAGCCAACCGCCTGCGATGGTAACAATACTCATAGTGTCGATTGTTGTTCCGACGCATATTGGAATACATCACATAACTCAAGTACTTTAATTAAATTTATACAAAATAGTGATCTCTTAGAGCGTACATTATTATTCTATGGCGTTTATAGTCATCAAATTTATGGCAAGAATGGGGTTGGTACTTTCTATGACTTACCACTCGCTTATATTAGCACAACGATTATATTTTTTCTCATAAGTTTATTAGCGATTGTGCGATCAGCAGCAAAAGGCTTTAAGGAAAGAGTTGTCGAAGGTGAAGGACAGTTTTATCAATACTGCAATCTGATTTTTGGTGGTTGGGACTTTTGCATACAAAATGAAAAATCAGCGAATATAAAGCACAAAGCTTTGAACAATGAAATTAAAGCATTTCTTGAAGCCGAGAGACTAGAAGAAGAACGACAAAATCGTACTCGCCAAGAGAAAATTGAATTATTCTTCGTCCGTCTCACGGTCAATATTTTCGTATTTCTTGTCCTGATTGGATGTGGTGTCTTCATTTATTACATTATTGAATTCTCTTTTGAGAAAGTCCAAAAATCCATCGTCATTACAAATGATGAACTATTATCGTTGGACCAAATAACACAATTGGTGTTCGAATTTTTACCATTCATTTGTATTGTTGGTCTCAATCTTTTTGTACCATTTCTATTTCGTTATTTAGTTGCATTAGAACGATACAGACCACTTTACATTGTACGATTGACGTTATTTAGGATTGTTTTTCTACGACTGGCCTCATTAGGCGTATTGCTCACAAGTTTCTATAAAAAAATCGCGGTAGATGTGCCTGATGATGAATGCAATTCATCAAATGATCGACCGATTTGTTGGGAGACATTTATTGGCCAACAGCTCTTCAAATTGTATTTAACTGACTTCATTTCTCAATTTTTCGTTACATTCTTCATCAATTTTCCACGGTCATTGATTGCACGACATAGTGAGAATAAAGTTTTACGTTTTATCGGTGAACAGGAATTTAATCTGCCGAGTCATGTGTTAGATATTGTTTACTCGCAAACAATTTGTTGGATTGGTACATTTTTTGTGCCAATGTTACCATTGATAGCGGCTTTCGGATGTTTCTCCCTGTTCTATATCAAAAAATTTGCATGTTTGGTAAACAGTACTCCATCAAGCCAAGTGTACCGTGCTAGTCGTTCGAATTCATTATTTATGTTCGTTTTATTGATCTCATTTATTTTAGCAATCGTTCCGGTTGCGTTTTCGATTGCAGAAATACAACCTTCGAAATCTTGCGGACCATTCCGAAGTCTCGATACTGTTTGGACATTGATAATTCAAACATTTTCTCGATTCCCAACATGGACACAGTCAGTATTATTTTTTTTTGGTACCGCAGGTTTCGGAATACCGGCATTTATAGCACTTTCATTACTTTTATATTATTATTATGCAGTCTCGATTGCAAATAAACATATGGTAATTGTACTGAAAAACCAATTAGTATTGGAAGGCCATGATAAACAGTTTCTACTTAATAGACTCAGTGCTTTTATTAAGCAACAACAAGAACAGACAAAATATCACCAAGAACAATCGGTCGAATTAAGTAATTTTGGATGAATCATCCTGTTCATTATTTAATTAACTTTTGTTATTATCATTTCCTTGATAGGATTTTCTATCAGATATTAATATAAAAAATTCACCGGATACAGAGGATGTAGAGAGGGAAGTTTTCATACGGCCGTAGATGTGTGATATCGAAATCGTAAAAATACTAAATGTGATCCTAAAAATGCGATGGGATACGCATGAAAAAAAAACATTCCGAAATTTCAATGGTAATAGTCGAAAAACCTATTTTCACACTAGGTTTAAATAAGAAGTTATTCAAGTGATTACGATGACAATTGTAAATATTTTTATTCATATCCGAATATTGTTGGCTGTTCAGGCTCGGCAAAAGATTGGTAATTACGAAAAACCATATCGATTATTGCTATCTCGCCCCATCGCAAGAAAATTTTACTAAAATTTATGATTGCACAACTCATTATATTCGATGAAATAATTAAGGAAATGACCAGTGAAGGATTAGTTTATATTCTAACAATACACATGGATAATTATAATGCGCACATTCCCAATTTTATTCAATAGAAAATGAGTGCAATATTTATAATCGATGTATCGTGAAGTAATCTATTGTTCATTAGCGCCTTTTCATAAGAAATATAATGTGTCTTGAATCATGATTGGTCCCAAGATGAAAATAAGAAAAAATAATGAATTAAGCATTCGTGAAAAGAACGATTCGATGTTCACGATATCTTTCATGGAAATAATTTTTGTAACATTGTAGAAGTTGCGACGAAAAAAAAAGTACTTTTGTACAAATTTTATAAACATATATATGAATGCGTTGCACACGAATTAATATCTAAACTAGGAAGTTCGACTACTGCTTTTTAGTGAAGACACGATGCCGATATCGTCATCCCACGAATGAGAATGGAAACACATAAAGAAGATTATGCAGAAAATTAGAGACGTGATGTTATAGATATAGGAATTTATTTGTTGTGAATTACTGAAATGCGAATGACAAAAAGACTACTTGAATTCTAAGCTATGGAGGCTTCCTCATGTTTCAGTCAAGCATTCTGGCCAAATATAGTAAGTAGACAACATAGTATTTAAAACGTAACTATTGCCATCCCATGCAATCCCTCGAACTGATTCGAAATGAAGAGAAAATCATGAAAATTGCTAAAAAAGAAGTCTTGCCATGAGAACATAGTTATTGTATCAACATCATCAGTATTTATAACGAAAATATAGTAAAATGTAGTTCATCAATAATAGTAAGGACATTTAATAAAAGAATTATAATATTATGAGCAGTGTTATCATAATTTGTCTACTCCGTTAAATACCCTATGAACAGTTATCAATTTGTACAAAAATATTCTCTGGTTAAATAGTTGAATCATTTCTAGTATCGATTGTTTCTTATAATATTCGATTCAAATCGATTCACCAATGAGAAAATATCTTCGCAGCACATGAAATTGAAACAAAGACAATTCTCCCTATAGATCAATGATCCAGTGAACTCACAATTTTCATCTTATCAACTCCCAATGAAAATATTTATGTATCCTATTATCAATTCCTAGCTACCAACTCTAGTCAGGATAGACATGTCATGATGTTGTGTCTTCCAATGGAGCATGAAGCTGTAACAAGTTCGACATATCAACTCTCCAATTACATGCATCAAGAATATTGTGGCTGTGGGGAAACGTGAAAAAAATTTAATTCTTGAATTTACTTACTGCTTCTGCGATATCAATCCATTCTAAGGCAGATATCAAAATATCATTCTTGGATGGCAGTTTGTCATAGTTCCAATACGTTAATTCAGAAAATCTTCCTGTTGATTGTAACTTGCGTTCATGTTCAGGATTTTCCGGCTTTTTTTTCTCATGAAATAGAATTCCTTTATAACCTTCAGGTACTTTTATAACTTGACCATGCAATGGATAACCTCTCAATGAAGCATCATAATCTGAATAAAATTATTTGTTACAATGATTGTTGGTAGAATATCAGTCTAACCATAACCTAAAAAAAACGTACGTGTATCGTTGATCGCGCGAATATGAGGAGTAAAAAATTTAGAAACATTCGCTGGTTCATCACCGTATATTTTACAAGGTAACGAATGTAAAATGCTTTCCTTATCACCCTTCAAATGTTCCTTACTTATATGTAAATGTATCGCCATTATGTCATGCAATGTTTTGCTAACAAAGTTTTATTTGTAATGACACATTTCCCGCCAACGAATGTTCGTAATAATAGAAGCGCACGCATCTTCAAATGCGCATGCGTAGTAAACTTTCGTGTGTGCTATCATTACCCGCGCATTTGCGCGTGAATTAAAGAAAAATAATCCATAACAGCTCTGTTCCACAATACTCGATTGATATTGTGATTTTTCTCTCAGCACTTCCCACTCAAAAAAATGGAATAAAAATTTACTCCTCCACATTTTCCACTACCATTCAACTCCATCCGATCGTGCAATGGATTATAACGTACATTGTTGAAAGCATTCCAGCATCAACATTTTAAAATTGAATAATTGACATCAACATATTACTTCCCACGAATAAAAAGAATTTTTCATTATTGATAATAGCATCGACACCTGTAGCTGTGAACATGAAAACGTGCTGCCCAATAACAACAACTAACTCATTGCATAAATAGGAAATAAATATCGATAAATTCCTCTCAGTGATTCTGAATGACCATGAACGTGATGCAGCACAAAAGCTCCAACATCCATTCTTTCTATTTATCACCAGATTCCAATTCGTCATTCAGCAGCAAACGAACATATCCAATTCACTTTCTTATTCAGAACAGTACCTTTTTTTTCTATTCCATTTAACTCTTTTGAAGCAGATCAAAAAAGGGAGAAATTGTGCTCAATCGTGCCTCAATACTTACACTTGTCAACAATTTCATCATATTGTTACAAAAGAGATAAATATTGAAGAATTAACAAAAAACAACGGTGGAAAGTAACCATATATATATACCAATTCACAATTTCAGAAATATTTATAACTTCTTCCGAGTATTATCATGAAGCATCATCAAATACATCATTGAATATGAATCAAAAAGAGTTCGTAATACACAAATACATGAATTCAATACACAATTGCCAATAAGGTTGTATATACACGTATAATATCATGAAATTGTGATGATAATAATGAAAATAATGATAATAATAAAAATAATAGCAGTAATATGGTACATATACAAGCACAAAGGAAAGAAAAAGAGGAAAACGGAAATAAGTGCGAAGAATGCCGTTTCGCACAGGAGATCACGACGTCAAACGGAGTCAGTACAGCATCCAAGTATAGTCGTGTGGGAGATTTGCGTCTGCGCTTCTCGTTTAGGTCGTACACTATCTTTTCGGAGACAGGGGCGGAGTCCACCACGAGCCCAGCAATATCCATCCTCTACTGTAGGCGCGAGGCCAGAATTTATTTGGATCGTGTCCAAAATAACGTGAAGAACGAACGAGAAAACTGTGGATAGAAGAGAAAAATTTTTTAGAATCCCAGATTTAAATTAAATATTTAATAACGGGGGTACTGTTGAACAAAACACATTTATAGAGATATCAGTGGAAAATTAATTGATAATGAATGTTGTATATGTATCAGTATGAGTGGGATTCGCTCCGGTTCCTTTTGATTTCATATCAAAGCCCATGCTATAACACATGAGGATGGTGGAACCAGCCAGAGAGCTTATGCGGCCGTTGGTGTAGCATCGATCGAATACGCGCTTTTGTGTCCGACTCTCTCTCTCACTCTCTATCTTTATCATCTTTCCAACTACATGAAACAAAAAGCTTTGATTCTGTAAGAGGCAACAGCATTCGCGGGGGTTTATAATGACGGTGGGTATAACAATGTACTTATGAGTATATAGAGTAGTTTCACAGCTGCAACAATTCTTCACGCACGTTTATACAACTCGTCTTACTTGCGGACATTACAACGCGTGAACCAATATCTAAAATTATGTTCAGTGTAAAAAAAAAGTGAGTGCACATTGTCATGAAATTATTTTCATTGTTGTTATGTGACTTATCAGAAAATTCATATTTTCCACACGTTGAAGTTTATTGACACATTGATGGTATCGAAAAATAAAAACTGAAAATATTATAACGTGTGTGATTGATTGATTGACATATTGGGTAATTAATTGCTACTGTTTTTCTATCCGATTGTGCTGAATTGGACCCAATAAACTGATCAACATGAATGGAATACAGTTGAGGTAAGCAAGTTTTTCTATTGATTGTTTAATTATTATTAAATCTATTAATTATTCACTCATTTTGCGTTGAAACTTGAGGTATTTCGCTTGAGGAATCATTTCAATTCTCGTTCTGTTGGAATTTCAACTGAATATAATTATCTTCTTCAGATACAATGGCGTATTGTTCCCAATGAACCTGATATAATTACTTCCATAACAAAGTTATCATCTAGGAGATGAATTTTGATTATATTGAGATGATTTAATTGGAATTCTCAAGATTTATACGTTCTATTCATGTCATTGCATATTCGCTGTGTGCATCGCACGTTTCCAGTTTTCTTCATCCATTATAATTTATATACCGAATAACAGGGACCGCAGATTTGTAGCAACTATTTCTATTGATAGTTAATTGAGTCATATTCACAAATGAAAAACGATGTGCAGACATCGTTATAACAATCTCATGCAAAAAAATTCTCGCACATTCATTTCCATACTCATACAATCTTGAATGGAACAATTGATAGAAGGAACAGAGTGCACAAAACGAAAAAAAGAATGAATAGCATAGATAAAAAATTGATTGACATGACAATTGAATTTGTTATTGAATGGATTCGAATGTTCGATCAGTTTTATATAAATTGGTTTGAAAGTGTAGGATGGTATGTCATTTAACACTTATTCCTTCAACCTAATTGTTATAACCGGCATGAACGGAAATTATTCAGGATATCGGTGGAATACTTAAGCATTTCCATGAAGATAAAGAGAAAGTAGGAAGCAGAGTATGATTTATTGTAGCATTATATCAACTGTGTAATTCCAGTCTATTCAATCCCATCCTGGACATAATCTAATGGAAAAAATCAAGTGGATGGATAGAACTGTCAACATTGAATATGAAATGTAAATAAACTTCATATGGAAATGACTTTTGATATTTCACTTACAAAATTACATGCCATGCGCACATGAAATAAAATACCATGTACGAATACTTGGACGTTTAACAAAGGTTAAGTTGATTCTTCCTTCGGTCGCCCACTGTATACGTTCGTTGGCTTGACGTAGTAACCACTTTGGGGTGAGGATTAGTCCGGATATTACGACTATTACTTCTCATGTGACAATCGGACTGGCTGACACCGCAAATCTCATGAATACACACAACCAAATGATATTGCAATACATTTGAAAAGTGTATCATTGTCTTTTACCTTCCACTGTTTGATATATTTTCGCACATCATCGATATCTGAAAGAGAGATGGGACGTTCCAATAGCCCAAACGACCATTCGAATTGTCGACTGACATTGACATGGCTTGATTTTTTCGTCCATTTTATAATTAAACACAAGGTATTTGATTCATTCAAATGACATCAGTCCATTGTGAATATGAAGAATACTGCGCCGTTTCACAATACAATTGAATAATAGTTTTCGTAGTTCAGAACATGTGAACGAGATGGAATCGTTAGAATGTTTTCATTTGTCGTATTGAGCGTCAACAATGAATCGACTACGAATTGGGATATTCGCTGTTCCTTTTGTTGTTCAATTTTTGAAATGATTTTCATATATCCTTACTTTGTAGGTAGGAATGAATCGAGAGAAATTGAGACAATGGGGGAATGATAAATCCTGACTGCAAAGTTGAGATAAAGTCGTTACTGCATGATGAGTTAGGTTATTTTGTCAGTAAATATTTTTTTCTGATGATTCATCGCGTTTCACATGGGAATTATTTAGTAATCTCCTTGAATTTCCGGTGATTTATTATTTGAAAGGGAGTTCGAATATTTTCACTATTCAAATTTTTGATTGATTTATATTCAGAAAGCCACAGGGACACATATGTGGCAGAAGGCTCAATTGATTTTCAATTACACACCGGTGATGGGGAAACAACGGAATTATGCAATATAGACGCTGTGAAGCATATGGATTTGATTGATGGCTCATATATGCACTCAGATGAAATCGCAAAATGACTAATAAATGATAGTCATCTCGTTGTTGTGGTTGAAGCACTTTAAATGATTAAACACACAAATACATCAGAGTAATGATCAACGTGAACTCTACCTCAATTATCGCTGTTACCATCAAAAGCGATCCATCAAGGTGTCACCGAAGACACGTGACTATCAAGTTGCATGGTGGTGTTATTCTCAATTTACTCCTTGCACTTTGTTGTATCGTTGGTGTTCATTGTGAACCCAGACGTGGCATCAAAGAACTTCAAGCTGCTTTAGCAGGTGATCGTGTACCACCACCCTTCTATGGCAATTGTGATTTCGAAGGAATTTGCACCACATGGAATTATACCGATGAATTCAAAATTGTCGGTGATAAGAAATTATCACCTCATGGACGATATTTATTCATACAAGGACCGGCAGTTGGACAAATTACATCAATTGTTATTCCACCAACTGGATCGCAATGTTTTCTCAAATTTGCGACACGTCAAGTTCAGATGAGAGATGGTGTTATACGATTGATTATCATTACAAATAATGACACGGTTTCCGAGGCGTCAGAACGATATGGAAATGATGATGCAAAGTGAGTTCTTTACACTTTGAATGCGCGAACATTTTTCATTCGCCGTTCTTGACGATATCTAATTTATTTGACTTCTGCTTTTCCCATGTTTATAGATGGAATACGACGGAATTCAAACTTGGTGCTTTAAGCCAACCATCTCGAATGGGTGTAGAAGTGGTGGTACCAAGTAATGGAAGTATTGCCATTGATGATATTCGATTGGGTGACTGTTTCCCCGGTAATTCTATTGCTATCATGCAATTTCCTTCTTTCCTCCCCTTCTCGAGGGTAGATGAATCCGAGAAGTATCTAAATCATTGACATTGTGGAAATTGATATTAGAATATCACTTTTACATTTGCTATGATTCACAATTCATCATGAAATGATTTTATATGAAATTTGTATCGATTGAAATGGAATATTGATTCAGATAAGAATACTCTTCCCAGCACAACTTCATATTGAAACTAACGAGAACTATAAAAAGATTCCGCAAAGATTGGAATTATTTTGTTATTTTCCTGTGCATGATGAATTGGAAGTCGAGTGAGTTAAAAAAAATGCAAGACAGATCATGTGGAAGTAAATTGAACAGTTGTTGATGGCTTTGTGTGGACGAAATGTTTTCCAATGAATGAAGTTGCGTGCTGATAACACATCGAATTTTAATCAAAAACGAACACTGCGATGAGCTATTGTGAAATTCATGAATTCCTAAAGATTCTTGATTCAATTAGGAAATTTCATTCATCCATCAGAGATGGTTCTTTAAATATTTCATCGACACGTCATTTCCTGTCTGTCTGTCTTCTGTATTAGTTGTCATACCGATTTTGACAGCATGACAACACTTTTCAATTATTCATTAGTTTCCATTAGAATGACAATAAAAAAAAAATGCTGTGATATTTTCACCAGCTGTCACTCTCAATTCAATCGAGAGTGGCTTTATTGACATACCTGACGCTCTGCAGGTTGAATCTTATCATCTATTGTGATATGGAATACTGAGTGACTTCTCTCTACCTCACTGTATTCCTCTTTTATTATGCCAATTGGTGTCAATAACACAATATATTTCCCTCTTCACAGAATCCAGGCCATATAATAATCACAATACATGCACACCAGACATGTTCCATTGTAAAAATGGTTCATGTTTGAATAGAACACGCATTTGCGATTTAACTCCAGATTGTGCACAAGGCGAAGACGAAATGCTTGAGTGTGGTCAGTAACAATTGAATTATCACGATAATCAATCCAATTCCATATCGAAATCAGTGATGAAGCCAACAATGAAATTGTGTGTTGTCAGACAAGGTACCCGAAATTGCAAAATGTAATTTTGAGAAAGATTGGTGCGGTTGGACAAACGCACCAAACAGTGCACTCAAATGGATTCGTCATCAGGGATCAACATACACTGAAGGAACTGGTCCAAGTTACGATCACACTTACCGGAATCAGACTGGTAAAAAAAATGAGAATGAATTGTTCATTGATCCGAATGATTGAGAGCATTTCAAGGATCTATGCTGTGATGCTATATGTCGAATGAGTCTGTCACTCATAGGTATTACCCAATCAATGCATTCATTTCAGGTACATATGCACTCGCGGTACTCAAACGACATCACGATCTCGGTGAGAGTGCAACGCTCAATAGCCCAATATTTAATCCAACTCCCCCATACAGCAGCAATCCAAAAAGTCCTTACTATCGTTCATGTCAAGTACGATTTTTCGTTCATCAGTATGGTGAATTCAGTGGATCAGTCGGATTATATTTGGTTCAAATGAAACCAAATCAAAATCATTCACATCAATTATGGTGGACATATGGTGATCGAAGTAATATTTGGTACAATGAAGTTGTTGCATTGCCAGAAATCCGAAATCGATATTATTTACAATTTGAATCGAGTAAAAGTTATGCAGCAAATGCCAATGTTGCGATCGATGATTTCTCTCTGAGTCCTGAGTGCTTTGGGATTGGTTTGTATTGATAAACTCTTTTATTGTATAATATTTTCCATCATCTCGACTGATATCCAATATTATCAATATTACAAATGACTGACATTTATGTAGGAGTACCAGCGGAGGTGGTGGGTGATTTCAATTATTACAGTCCAATTATAGAATCTGAACAGCCGTCAGAGAAGCATTTTGATTTTGTGAATGAAACAGGTGATAACAATCACAATATAGAAATGTGTTCGATGAATTTATTTGATATCTATTCACACCATCATTCAATCCTATATTTACTGTTTTCATGCTTCTTCACTTGTGGTTTTCAAGTGGTGAAAATAACAACATGTAGCGCTGTGGGACGTTTTGGTCCGACACATGAGCAATGTGCTCGCGAATACAATGGAACAGGATTTGATATTGAGGAAATATCAACACCATCATCAAGTTCATCTTCAAATGCAACAACCAATGAACGTTCTAGCAATTCAAGTACACAGGGCATACAAAAATGGACAGCACCAAGTGGAGGTTTTTACACTTTAATTGCAATGGGTGCGAGTGGTGGTAGAGGCTCTGGTGGTATGGGCAGTTCTCTCGGTTCTTTAGTACGTGGAGTAATTGAATTGGAAAAGGGACAAACACTTTACTTTTTAATCGGTCAATCAGGAATCGATGCATGTGCAAAGAGCTTGGGTCGAAATAATAATCAGTGTGGTGGTGGAAGTTATAACAATGAACCATCACTGTCTGTCTCAACATCAGCTATACGTGATGTTAAAAATATAGAACTTATCAATGGTGGTGGTGGCGGTGGTGGTGCAACATATATTTTTTCTGCTAAAGCTACAGATGAGCTCGAGCCGTTGATTGTCGCAGCGGGTGGTGGTGGATTGGGGTATGGGAAATTTATAGACGACGGAATCCAGCACGGACGTGGTGCTTACATGGAAAAACATATACATAAAATGATTTCGAAAGATAAAAGTGGTGGTGGTGGAGGTGGATGGTATAATTCATCAACATCTGATCCAAAGTTGCAGACCGTCGGCAAGTCACTACTTAATGGTGGTGTGGGTGGTATCGGCTGTGGTCACAAACAAAACCAGACACATGGAGATGGTGGTTTCGGCGGTGGTGGTGGAGGTTGCCAAATTGGTGGTGGAGGTGGTGGATACATTGGAGGCACAAGTGGTGTTGAATCGTCGAGAAATGGCGAGGGCGGTTACTCATACTGTTCAACTGAGCTATCATATCCTTATTTTCGTGGAGGTTATCATCAGGGTGCAGGTGAAGTACTCATCATCCCTGCAATTAGTGGCTGTGGTTGTGATTTCCGTTGTGTTGCTATTGATCGTCGCCTAAGTGGAACGAAATGTCTGTGTCCACCTGGTTGGCAACTTGCAAATGATTCATATTCATGCATTGCTGATGAATCGGGTTCATCTCAACAGACTGTTCAAATTGTAATGATTGCAGTGTGCCTGGCATTCATCGCTGCGTCTTCAAGTTTGTGTTTATTATTGTACAACCGATATCAAAGTCGTAGAGCTTTAACAAAACGACGACAATTGATGTTTGGAAACGGTACTGAACTCTCAGTATTACGCAATGCGCCTGACAACATGATGACAGAATTTAATCCTAATTATGAGTTTGCTGGTAATCTATATAGCATCAAGGATCTGCCACAAATACCACGTGATTCTATATCCTGTGTTAAACCACTGGGTCAAGGAGCGTTTGGTGAAGTATTTCAGGGTGTATATAAATACAGACATAATGAAGAAGCACCAATTGCTGTTAAAACACTTCCGGCTGTGAGAACTCCACACGCCACTGCGGATTTCATGATGGAAGCATTGATCATGAGTAAATTTGATCATCCGAATGTTGTTAAATTTATTGGAATTTCATTTGACAAAAATCCACGATACATTGTATTGGAATTATTGGCTGGTGGTGATCTGAAGAATTTTTTAAGAGAGGAGCGACCACGTCCGGTACGAAATATTGCTATGAAATAAAAAAATTTAAACGCTGATGAAAATTACTAATTAATTGTTTGTTTCAATCAATTATCATCTAATATCACTGATGATGTTGATTTAGGATCGTGCGACAAATTTATCGATGCGTGACCTCATCGTCTGTGCTCATGATGTAGCAAGTGGGTGTAAATATATGGAAGACGCTCGGTTCATTCATAGAGATATTGCCGCACGTAATTGTTTGTTGACGTGTAAAGGACCGGGTAGGGTGGTGAAAATTGCAGACTTTGGAATGGCAAGAGACATTTACAGAAGTGATTATTATCGGAAGGGTGGAAAGGCCATGTTACCCATCAAATGGATGCCGCCAGAAAGCTTTCTCGATGGTATATTCACTACAAAGACTGACGTATGGTGAGTTAAATATAAACTTGATTCATCATTCAGTATACAAACACGTTTGCATAATTATTCAAATACATTTCATTTCAGGGCATTTGGTGTGCTGCTTTGGGAAATCATGTCATTTGGGTACATGCCTTATACTGGCTGTGCTAATAGAGAAGTCATGACAATGGTAACGACTGGTGGACGTTTGGAAAAACCGGCTGGATGTCCAGATCCCATTTATGGAATAATGGCAAAATGTTGGCATCCACGTCCTGAACATCGACCAAGTTTTGCAACTCTCGTTGAACGTTTAGGATATTGCTTGCAAGATCCTGATGTCATCAATCATCCAATGCCTAAATATAATATCTTACCTGATTGTGATAGAGAAATAACAATTATGAGGCCCGATCCTGAAACTGAATGCATAAATGTCAATTCAGAAGTGAGTAAGATACAAACTTCATAATTATATGAATCATATATTTCGACTTTGAGATGCTAATGCAATTTAATGTAGTGTGATTTGTCTGGTTGGAAGAAGACAATCGTCTAACACGAAAGTTTTGAGAAATTAATAACATGAACAATAAGTATGCAACAGGAAGAGAGATAGTGAAGCGAGTACATGTGTATAGAGAATTCATGGAGTTTATAGCGAGTCAAAAGTTTGGTTCTATTTACATGTTCGATATAGGTCTATTAAAGGAGCAATGATGAAGGGGGAGGTGGGAGTGGGAGTCAATGTTGGTTGGTTGGTGGTATAAGTTGAGAATACTCAGGTATTTCGCATGATTTTCTGCATATAGCTTGACGGATGTGGATACATGCAACCGCGTACAAACTTTCGACCAGCGGCCTACAGAATAGGAGTTGTGCCGGGTATTGTTTATGCATCGCTTCGGCATTGTGATGACTTCGAAGGCGAAACTATTCAAGAGACAACACTGATACATCCAAAAGAGCGCGACATTGAGTTGGAGAATATACGAATGCGGCAACATTTTCAAAATGATGCGTCCAATATGTATAAACAAAAGGTATGATTTCTACTGTTGATATCGGATTCAGGCCATGGCATTTCAGTATTGCATCACCATTGAATTTCATTGTAGGAATTCTTCAATGAACCTCTGAAATCTGAGAACACATTTGATTACAATAACACTAAAATCAATGAAAACAAGAATGGTTTGGAGAATATGAATGAAATTCAGTCGAATGTGAAAGACGAAACAGTTCCTGCGACAAACAACAATTTTGGCTCACTCGGATTGAATTCATCAGTGGAAACTGCAGTGTCAACACCCAGCACTCGAACCTCATCGCCTAATCACACAGCTATTGATACCAATAACCCAAACAACGTCAATGGTATTGTTCGCAAGAATGCATTGAAAGCAGCATTGAGCTTGGATCCAAGCGCACTGTATCGTGGTACGATCCCATATGAGAAAATTGCTTTCTCACCACCGCCACCACATATGAGCAATCCTGGTAGCATGGAACTACAGAAGGTAAAGATATTGATTCATTTGAATAAATTAAAGAATATTTTCTCTGCATTTCAATCATAATTCATTTGACAATTTGCCAGGATTCGTTAGGGCACGAACTACCAAGGGAAGAAAAATGTTCTTGCTGAGATTTAATCAATAGGGATTGACATATCCCTGATGGTTGTAAACGCAGAAACGAAAATCGGATATTGAGAAGATCCACAACAATGCCATCAATAAGATTGGAAAGTCATAATGAACATGATAATATCTCGCGTCATTCTTCAGAAGAAACGCTTGTATAAAAAATCAGTGAGGTGACAGAAGTCACTTGATAACCTTTTGACTTGACAATTTTATACCTGAAAAATTTTCCTTAATGCACTGCGAAAGATACAAATAAAATCATTCTGAGGAAATAATCGCAGGATTTTTTATGCTTCAATAATCGTACAAATTCTCCGCAGGTTTAATTATAACTGCGTTTAGCTTTACATGTGAATCGGTTGAATTTTATCACACCATAGACCATGAAAAATATTTATATTTAATGTAAATTGTATTCGCAAGACAAATTGATGTTGATTAGTGTATTTATTAATTCATTCATTGTTTTCATCATTTCGGTTTGTATTCGGTATATAGAAGAGGAAATGTAAATGATCGGTGAGTTTCTGAATTTTATAAAAGGAAAATAAGTTGGTCCATTGATTGGTCCATCGGATTGGTGCGATTGTACGCAACCGGATTAAAAGTATTATTCGTATATATATAAATACATATGGACAAATGTTGATATGTACGTTCAATCGAATTTGTGTATAATTATGCCAGTTAAAAGGTGTTTAGAATAGAATAATTATGGCATAAAGATAAACCAAAGAAAAACCAAAAATTTAAGAAGTATTGTTCATGGTATTCACTTTTCGTTCATGAATTGTTGTCCAAGTGGCTGGTTATTATTTATTCGTGAATAAATACGAAATGATAAAAATAACCCGGAATAACGGGGTAACATTAAATACGATCGTTGATTCCGATCGTGAAGCTTTAAGATAATGTTCATTCAATTAACAGATAGAATTTGAATCACATTGTGAACTGACGAAATGAAAGTGATGAATACAAATGCGTATGTCGTTGATCGTATTATGCTCATTTAATAAAAATAGAAAATATAACATGGAACAAAAAGTGAATTAAACAACAATAAGTAAAAATATTAGTGCATAAATAAGAAAAAAAAAGTATGGCAGTGCTTCATAAATTTTGTAATTGTCGTTAGATTGAAGTAAATATTGGGCAAAATGAAAAATCGACATTCTTCTCAGTCAAGATTTTAATCATTTATTGTTGTCTCTATTTCATTTTCACTCTTCGACGATTGAATTTATGTATTTCGAAAGGAAGAAAACTGAAATGTAATTTCAAGAAGTAGTTTGGCTATCTCACTGAAGATCAAGGTGCCAATCTTCTTTATTTCTTTCGGTGAATAATATTAAATAGACTTTGTGGAATAAGCTTGTGGATATCTGGAAATGTGCCAATGTAGTTTGTCTTCGAAGCTCTGACGAGCGCTTAGTATGAATTGAAATATATATAAAGAATGATGGAATTGTCAAATGATGAATGAATTATCGCATTCATTCACCCTAACTTATTGAAAAAAAAAAAAAAAAATGGTATTATATTATTCATTGATTATCGACGTTGAATATTCAATATTTTATTATACACTCAATTGTCAATAAGTACACTTTGTTTCGTGATCTGTTAGTTTTATTGTATGTGAAGGGGGAAAAACTGATAATTTTATCGCAATGTAAAACCATATAGCCAGCTCGAATACCACAAGGAAAAAATATAAATAATTGAAACAACTTCTGCTACAATAGCGATTATTCAAGAACGAGTTATATAAATAATTATTTTTTACTTTTGTAAACTTTTTAAAAATCCGGTTGCAGCATACTCAATTATTATGAGCTTTAGATGCACATTTGCAATAAAAACAAATTGCCTTGTACAAGTGATTACATAATTATCTCAACTAAATGGCGCTATGAAGATACGACTTTGCAACAGATGGCCTCAAGCACATAAGAAATTATGAACTGAAAATAGCTCTTGTGTATGTGTAATTGAACATATTCACTATGAATGTTCTGTCTATTTTTTCCGTATAACTATTTGGAAAGTGATTGCACACTGCTCAAGACACGCATCATCTTTTATGTCTCAGCATCAAGTTCATTTGTAAACGATGCAGACCACAAATATGAAATAACTGAAATTGTTCTCATCGTGTAGGTATCCATAACGAGTTTAAACAAAATTTTGTTTGGGAATTTATTTGTTCTCTATTCAATCAATACACATCGTGATATTAATTGCAAATTTTTAAAGAACTCTGTTAATCAATACAATTTTATTCAGAACTCTATGAACACTGAGTACAAATATTCCTGCGATGTTCAATGATGAAAATTGGTTGATAATTGGTATGAAGGATCAATGTTGCTACAGTGTATTGAAGATATAAAGTGTCTATGTACATTCAATAAAATATGTGTGAGAGGTCATCGAGGCTCGCTTATAATGAGACCAAGGGCGATGCCTTATTTGGGCAAACTTTGAATATTATTCACGTTCTCAGTTGAATATCTTAAATGTTCCATAAATTCCAATTCGTATTTCTGTCCTCTCATTTTTTGTATATTTCAATTCCATCAACTTGAGAGCTCGGTGCTCAATAATTGATTTCTCAATTTGACATATAATGAACGGATTTGGGATTTGTTGTAAATAATTGATAAGGAAATGAAAAAAAAAAAAATATTTATGATATATATGTGCGGTATATTGAAAAAATTTATGTTGTAGATTAATATTGATGAACCATAGATCTATTAGATATATGTGTACGTACATTTAAGAACAAAGTATTCAATGAAGTCGCAGTAATTGTTTTGCAACGAGTTTTTTAAAATGATGATAAATGAAAAACAAAAAAAAATTATGTAATAATTTGTTATACCCACAATGGATGAAAAAAAATGCTACAGAATTTTCTATTCATACCTAGAAATGGAAAGAGATGCATAAACAGATCACTTTTTAAAAATTTATCTCATTTGAAATAGATCATTGAATGAACTACAAAATTTCATAAGAAAAAGCCAAATAATTATGTCTCAACGTGAAGGTTATCAACTTAATTAATGAATTCCTCGTGATGTGTGTTGGCTGAAGATGAAAAAAATGATGCAGTAACGGTTTTATTTACTTACTCATTTATTTATTTCATATAATTAGAATATTTTCGTAAGTAGTTGATTGATATCTTACAATTATAAAATTTAAACTAAAATATGTAATAAAGGAATGTATGGAAATGAGAATAGAAAGAAAATTTTGATTTAAATCAAACTTCCTCATTATTTGTCGATAATTCTAGCTGAGTTCATATGACATTGGCAAATGATTCTGTCATTGATGTACTGCGCATTGATGTACAATTTGTTAATCCAAGTAATTAGAATTGCATCTGTTGAGAAATCTCCAAGAAAGTCAACAAGAAATAGCGGACAATGTGAAAAGATTTCATATCTATAGTTTTAGAGCGCGTGGTTATTGTGAGACCCCTCTAAATATATATGTTTGACTTTCATGTATATAAAGTCGGTTGGCACACTGATTTCGGCGTCTTCAGTAGCCACTATTTGAGAGTAATTTTCATTCTGTTCAGTTTCACAAAGTTCATTCTGTTCTGAAGGGATCACTGTCATAAGATCCATTGCAATGCCGAATTATTCATATTTGTATGTCAGAGCTGTGACGGACGATGATGGGAATATCAAAACGGAAAAATTTCTTAAAGGGTAAATTGATATCTGTCAATGATTTTGTGGTTTCCTCTTGTACTCAGTCAAGAATTTTTCAACCATTAACTGTTTGCTTTCATTATCAACCTCCTCAGAGATCCACAACTACTTGGACTCCCACAAGATGTATGGAAAACCCGAGGTCGTTATAATCTGTCATCAAGGAAACTCCGTGGTGGTTTGACTGGTTCTGGAGATGTATACCATCCTGCAAATGTTACTTTTCAGGTGTGGAATATTTAATTTAATCATCTAAATGTGGAAAAAATTTGGTTCTTATTTGAACACTTCATCCCACTCTGAATTCGCAATTTTTTGTGGTGTCCGAACTGATGGGTTCATAACCGCTTCGCTTTGACATTGGAAATCTACAAAATAAAAACTCGTCGAGTGCGCAGATGTTAGAAATCGTCATCCACACATGTGCATAAATCCATACAATAATGGTTGAGAGACGATAAAAATTCTTAATGCAGATGAATTTTTTTTCTGCCTGCATCTTTTCTGGACTCTCGCCAAGTTCACTATTTGTACATTAAAATGAGCTTTTCATCTTGCTCTGCTTTTCACCTTTGAATTTTAACTGTCTCATATTTTTAGGACGAGCTATTTCAACACACCCATTTCATGTTCAACTCACTCCTCCATAATCACCATATGCTGAAATTTCAATACATAACACAAGCAAATAAAAACATAAAAACTCAGTGTGTGTTTGTGATTATTTCCCCACAAAATTTTCTGGTGTATTTTTAAAAACCATGTTAATCAACCAACACAACACAAAACATAAAATAAATTCTCAAGGGGACCTTTGGAGTGTTGATTCATCCTGTATAGAAAAAAAACTTCGGGGCCAATGAACGAAATATAATGTAGAAAAAATGGATTTTTACCGAATCGTGGGTGGAAATTTATTACGCTCAACCGTTTATTTGTTTATTTTCCTTTTCCTCATTTACGACAACTTCAATTATTCATAACGTGCGATTCCACATCACTATCATACTGACGGATTACTGAGTGTATAAGTATTCAAGATATATGTGCTCTATTACGTAAAGGTCGGGAAAAACTGCATTTAATAACGTTGTGCCAAGGACACTAGCGTCGCATATCAATGGAGAATAAATACTGACTGGAAGCACATTGTCAATTAGAATCGTTTAGCACTATTCACCAAATACCAACAAAAGAAGAGACCTCTTTGTTTGTCTGGAGATATCAAACCAAAGCAAGAATACCAGTTCGTTTACTTGTGTTGTGATGCGACATCTCAGATGAATAGAAGTAAAATGACACGTGTTGTGTTTGGAAAATGCCAAAATCGATTTGATCGGTACAAACAATGTAACGCAATCGCAAACGCGACACGGCAATGAGCCAACAGTTCCGACTAGTTGATAAATTTCTTAGCACTGTATCAATTTAATCTTTGTTGTTGAATGCCGCATTGTGTTTACAACCTGAAAGAAAGAGAATAAGTCAAACAAAACCAATCAAGATAGAAATAAGGAGAATGAATCACCCAACTTGTTGTAATTATGATAATTATATCGTTCAAGTCTTTCGGGTGATATTGAAGTGAACTCGAAGTCGTCTACTCGATATACTTCATTTTTGCGTGCATTCTATACCATAGTGGGTCCTATGACCAATTCAGTTCAGTTCAGTGCGATACCCTACAGTGAGCTGCGGACGGTCGTGCATGTACAATCGCATTTTCGGGAATACCGTCCTTGTTTCAGCACTGGAAATTCAGTTACATGGTTGAATCTGAGATGAACTAAGAGATAAAGTTGAGAATTTCGATATGAGTTGATTCTTCATTTTTATATTCATTCTTTTTCCTTGTCGTTGGAAAGTGACTCAATATCAATTTCCTGGTTGATCATTCGAATTATTTCATTGACGTAGATAATTCACAAAAGGATAAATTGTGCACGGTGTTTGTCAAGCTTCCCAGTTAATCGAGACCAGGCTGCTTGCAGTGATCTATCTGGAAACCGAACGGTTCTGTTTGTGTTATTTTTAAAAATATTCACCAATATGTATGAAAATAATTATGGTTGGAATATGAGTGTTATATGTGAACCGGAGTTCATCGTGAAAAGAGCAAAAACTGTCGATGTAAGTGAACAAAAGTATAAATAATTGGTATGTGAAATGAGATTTTCGGACTCGTTTCTATTGGCTATATTTCATTTTTGCCAACTCGCAGTAACTGCACATTGGCGCTCATATGTGCATGATGATTGATTGATATTCTCATCATGTTCAGTTATAACACTCGAACACGCAGCTGAATCTCCCTACAAATGAGTATTTCAAAATATTATTTTATTGGTTGAGCTAAGCTAAATTGATGTGAAGATCGAACGTTTCAGCTAAGAATTGAGAGAATAGCTCCAATATTCTTGATAAAGGAATCCAAGGGACTCTTCATTGATTTCAAAATTTGTTTCATACAGTAGAGATAGTCTAATATCGTTACATCATTAGAGTTGATAATACATGAACACCATCATTGACTGAAATAGATCTTGATATTATTACCAATAAATAATAAGTAAAGAGTCTAACAATTCAGTTTTGATGAGTAATTTTTTTCCAACATAAATCAACGTGAACAAGATGATCAGCACATTCAACTTGATTGTTCATCTATTATTGGAAATATAATCGCATATAACGTCACAAGTTGTCCGAATAACAGCACAAACAAAGATGGACCTTCAAATTAATTCGAATATAATGAAAAAAGTAATTATGAAAACTCGAGATCTGATATGATACTTCATTACGGAATTCTTTCAAGACAACGAAACCAGAGCCATTAATTCGTCAACATTGAATTCATTATCACAAATATCACGTCATGAAAATTTTTGATGAGTGTACTGTTCAGGATATTTGAATTATTTTGAAACAATAGTCAGAACCTATGATTCTCACACATGACATGTTTCACGTATAACGATCGCTATGCTTGTCTTAATGGACATCAGAATTAATATACCATGTCTACAATCAATTATGTATGAGACACTACTGTCAGAATCGCATCTGTCAATGATTGTCAACAATCACTAACCTTGAACTAGAAACTGAAACAGAATGCAACTCGATTACGATAGGAATTATTAATATAAGTTAATACCTACATCCATTTATTTTATCATGTCAATTAATATGTATGACGAGAAACACTATAAGAATGCAAGTCATATTAATAGACATGCGCTTCTGGCTATTGGTACTCCATTCTCCATTCACTACATCATAAAACGTTCAGAGAATTGGATGGATGAAGTCACTGCGAAGTTAACGGAATTTTATCCACATTCACCTGGGATTAAAGTCAGTTGTGATATATTCGCGTTAGAGGAGAGAGCGTTATTTTTGTTATCCATCCAGTACCTATTCGAATCATACAATTTGTATGAGTTTGAGGAATAAATTGGTACTTTGTTTAAATATTAACTATTTACTTGATATATAACTTGGTAAATCAACTATGGGTGACATGAATTATGGAAATTATCCTCAATCTACGGGTTATGGTTGGAATATGCAGGCTATTCAACCAGGAATCGATGTATTCGTTAAAACAGTTTGTGAAGTGAAGAAGACATTGCCATCACTCTTTGCAATTAAAGTGGTACGGAATTTATATTATATTTGACAGGTGATAAGATGACTGATCCTTATCACCAGCGTGTCAATTTCTTTGTGTGTATGTGTGTGGAGATTCTGTCGATATGACTAATGAATGTCACAATGCACCTACAGCGTTAACCGTAATTGTGCAACGAAAAGATCCCCATTTTTCCAACAATCCTTTGATTAACGCATGGTTTTTCATCCATTCCCTCGTGACTTTGATTGGTAATAAGATTATATTTATTTTTCTTCTATTTTTCAATCATTAAATGGAATTAAACGCAAGAACATTCGAGAATTATACGCATCGACAAATACCTAACCTCACTTTTTTCATATTTTCATCAGAGGGAATATAAGTCATCATCAAATATGTACTTTTTTAATTATCAGTCTTGCAATTATGTTTGTGGTATCGCAATAATTCTCGTTAAAAATTATTCGTATTGATGCATACATAACCTCACACCCTGTCTTTTCAAGGCTGAATGATTCCTTACACCACATCATGTTTGTCATTCTGTTGGATATAGAGTCAAATAACTCATCTAATTAGACCTGACTGGAGCAATGTTTCAGTGTTTAGATGGTTCTGAATAGATCACTCTCAGAACAGTCGAATCGAGATTAGAAATCTCTAAACCTACCAGTCTCGAAGTTTTTCCAACACTCATTGATATTCTATGGACATCTTTTGAATCTAATCAGATCTTACTATTGTACTCCAATTGATGGAGCCATAGTATCGATCCTCACCCATTCACGGATTACTTTAACATGTGAATAAATTTCGGCGCATTCAAGACTGACACTTAACACTCTACCAATGCAGAAATTAATTGGTCTGATCGAGTAGCCGCATCTTTTATTGCCCTGGTTGTTGTACAATTTATGTTATCATATAACACCACAGCATATGTGACCGCATACAAATAGAAATTTCCTGTTGAGATAAGCGAATGTTTATCTGCTGGCGAGAATGATCAACCTGAGCATGCATTTGACCACTTGCAGTTGTACGTAGAAGTGTTATATCCCAGTTAGTACTTATTTAACTTTCAATTATATCGTGTGAATTTAATCATGAACGATAACACATATTCATATAGAACCAATCGTCGCTATGAAAATTTCTTCAAAACTGGAATTGCACTGCTCAAGGATGCGCCACCATTCTATGATTCTACGAAAGTTTTGCGTAATAAAACAGGAACTGTCAACAACATATCATCAGTATTAACGATTCAACTAGGTTCTCATTCCAAAACCAATAAGATTCATTCCCGAAATGAATTAATGAAAGTCAGTACGGAGGAGTCTCCCTCGATTGAAAGACACCATGCCTATTGTGATATGCCCATTCGAACCCATGGAAATAGTATTGGCAAAAGTGTATACAATGTAAAATAATCTGTAGAATCTTCATCTGATCCAGCTGACATTAATGCTCGTCGATGATATTGTGACTGAATTAATTCCTTTTTATGTTCTGATACAGTTAGGAGAGAAAGGATCAGGAATCAGACCTCGTGGACCTATTCAAGATTTCAATCAATTGCGACAAGAATGTTTGTCAAGAGGCGAATTGTTCGAGGATCCAGAGTTTCCAGCCAACGACTCTTCATTATTTTTTTCAAAAAGGCCCGATCGTTACATAGAATGGAAACGACCAATGGTAATCTGAAATTGAGTAAATTTAATGAATCATCAATCATCCAATATGGATATTGATGTTTGATATAAATGAATTTGCAGGAAATTGCGGATGATCCTCAACTGTTCGTTGAGGGATTCTCACGATTTGACGTTCAACAAGGTGAATTGGGTGACTGTTGGCTACTTGCAGCTGTAGCCAATCTCACTATGTATCAGAACTTATTTTTCCAAGTAGTACCTGAGGATCAGAGTTTCGATGAAAATTACGCTGGAATATTTCACTTCAGGTAACACTGTCAATAAGAGGTTCATCAAACTAACTTGAAGAATATCTCATTTCGGTATTGTCAGGACTGTCTTCTACCTGATCGAACATTCACATCAATTATTCGATTGTAGATTCTGGCAATACGGACGATGGGTGGACATCGTGATAGATGATCGTCTACCAACTTATCATGGCGAATTAATGTACTTACATTCAGCAGAATCTAATGAGTTTTGGAGCGCTCTGTTAGAAAAAGCGTATGCTAAACTCCACGGTTCATATGAGGCATTGAAGGGTGGAACGACATGTGAAGCTATGGAAGATTTCGTAGGTGGTGTAACGGAAATGTACCAAATGAATGAGACACCACCAAATCTTTTTAATATACTATTGAAAGCCTATGAAAGGAATTCAATGATGGGTTGCTCAATCGAACCTGATCCAGACGTTCTTGAAGCAGAAACACCACAGGGTCTAATTCGTGGACATGCTTACAGTATCACTCGTGTCAAATATGTCGATATACAAACACCAAATCAAGTGGGAAAAATTCCACTATTACGAATAAGAAACCCATGGGGTAATGAAGCTGAATGGAATGGCCCATGGAGTGATCAGTCACCTGAATGGCGATTCATACCTGAACATGAAAAAGCAGAATTGGGTTTGACCTTTGATGTTGACGGTGAATTCTGGATGTCATTCCATGATTTCAAGAAATTTTTTACAAGTCTAGAAATATGTAATTTAAATCCGGATTCTTTAACCGAAGATGATTTGAATTCGGGCAAGAAAAAATGGGAAATGAGTGTATTTGAAGGAGAGTGGGTGCGCGGTGTTACCGCTGGGGGGTGTCGTAATTTCCTGGAGACATTCTGGCATAACCCACAATATCGTGTTACATTAGAGTGCCCGGATGAAGGTGATGAGACCTGTACAGTTATTGTAGCATTGATGCAAAAGAATAGACGTGCACAAAGACGAATGGGTGCAGAATGTTTGACTATTGGATTTGCTATTTATCATTTGGACTATCCTGAGCGTTTACCCAAGCCATTAGACATGAAATTCTTCAAGTACAATGCATCCGTTGCACGTTCACCGTCATTTATTAATTTGCGTGAGGTCAGTTGTCGATTCAAATTACCACCTGGTACATATTGCATTGTACCAAGTACATTTGATCCTAATGAAGAGGGTGAATTCCTGTTACGTATTTTCTCGGAGAACCAAAATAACATGGAGTAAGCAATTATTCACAACAGCATGATTTTATGATTGATATAACATCAGCTCTCATCATTTATCACCAATATTTTTCATATTTTCAGGGAGAATGATGAGTCAGTTGGGATTGGCGAAGTTGATGACAGAGTATGTATGATATGAGAGAACTATGGTTATGTTTAATCAATATAGTAATGATAAAACTCATAATACCCTCACGGTCATATCACACTTTTACATAATGCGTGCTATCAATGATTCAACATTAACCTTGAGTAGTAATTGTGATCTATCAGCAGATATTGACTCAATTAATTATCTCAAATTATTTTGGAATATATGAAATGATCCGGCGTGTTTATATGTGATTACTGACTCACGTCATTTATTTGTCACGCTCGCATTCATCAATGAGAGTGTTATATGTCCTGATGTGTGATTAGTTCGGAACCTGATAGAAAATTTATCATTGTATTCCCTGACATAACTCCCTCCATAATTTATTTCAGATACGTGATCAACCCGAACCAGATCGCAATGAGGACAAGATTCGCGAATTCTTCAGAAAATTGGCAGGTGATGATATGGAAGTTGATTGGATGGAATTGAAGGAAATTTTGGATTACGCCATGCGCAAAGGTAACATAACTATGGAAATATTTAATCGATCTTCTATAAGATTCATCAGATGTGTTCTAGCTTTCTGTATTGGTCTTATTTTCTCTTGTTATGATCAAGCTTATTTTTAATCAGTCAGCAAATTGATTACGCTTCTTGTTTTATTAGTTCATTTTATTTCAATTTTTGCACATCCATTGCATTGTGACAGTGATAGTTTTACAATAATATAAAATATCATTTTTAATTTGGTTGCATTAGTAAAAACTAAACAAAAGGCTAACCATTTAGTATATGTTACTGGTAGAGCTACCACTGTCCTCTCGTCATAGAGATGAGGCAAATACTACCGATACTATTCAAGAAAATGGCTCCATAGTGGAAACAATCATCTCCCTCCTGTGTGGTATTGTTTGCAATAACAATCAATTCGATAAAACTGTAGGTAAGACATTAGTATCATCATCATTGCCATCACCAAGTATTTTCCGATAATCATAAGAAGTTATCTCACTTATTGTTGTATACCAATACAGAATAATTGTCATAATGTATGTCCTTCTTATAAATATAAGCATCGCTGCTTTTACTAACTGTTCATATCTGTAAATATCAATGGAAAGTGGTATCACGTATAATTAATTAATTCACATGTCTACTCGCTTAGATATTCCGTCATCATTGTACAATTACTCTTTTATTGCTTTCTCGTAGAAATGCACAATGAAGGTTTCACCAAGGACGTGTGTAGGAGCATGGTTGCTATGTTGGATACTGACCATTCAGGAAAATTAGGTTTTGAAGAGTTCAAAACTTTGTGGAATGATATCAGGAATTGGCGAGTAAGTGATTGGGAGATATTTCAACACAATCTCATTTTCATTGTGTTGCATATTTGATTTAATAAATGATGAATAATTATTTTCAGGCTGTATTCAGATTATACGATCGTGACGGCGCAGGATATCTGAGTGCATTCGAATTGCGCGAAGCTTTGAACAGCGCTGGTTACAAATTGAATAATCATATTCTTAATATATTAGTGCATCGATATGGCACCAAAGATGGGACAATAACGTTCGATGATTTCATTATGTGCGCAGTACGATTGAAAACGATGATTGGTGAGGGTCGTGACACGCTCGATGAAGACAATTATTTCAATCATTATTAAATATTATTTTACAAATCATTATTGCTTGTATCCTAACATTCTCTGCTAACCTAACTTTTTCGACTCATGGATGGGCTGCTGATTTATGTTGCAGACATATTTCGAGAGCGCGATCCACATCATACTAACTCTGCGACTTTCACGATGGAAGAATGGGTGGAGAAAACATTGTATTCATAAAAAATCACGTTACTATACACCATAAGTAATTAATAATACTCAAAAATTCGACCGGGAGTCTCCTGGAATTCGCCAAAACTTTCGAATAATATTTTGGTCGTTTATATTTATATATATAAATTTATTTCCTCCT
>JABMBR010002582.1:0-28880 GCA_018881525.1 Meteorus sp. PSUC_FEM 10030008
GAATAAAATAATCTGGCTAAATTGAAAATGTTATGAATGTTTTGTTCATCTGTTACTTACACTTATAATTATATTTGAATTCAACACATTTTTTTCATATTTTGATGCAAAATATATAGTGCCACCACTTCTGAAAAGAAAAAAAATTTACATTTTTGGTACCCCTGACAGCACAGCACGCTCGGACACTAGAATTTGCTGTGCGCAAGTGTGCGGCACTGTGCTCGTCTGTGCTGTAATTGGAAAACACCCCATATCTATGTACAGTATATATTTAGTCAGTACTGCTTAGGACTTATTGTTAGTAAACCTGAACGAGCCCATGGGTTATTCTCACTGAACTGTAGTAACTATATAACTATAGTTCAGTAATTGTTCTTCATTGATTTATACCCGTATAATACGGGCCGTATCCACAGTCCTTCCTTGAGAAATAAGGATTTCTTATTCCTCATTTCACGTTTCATAGAACTTCCTCGAAAGAATAAGAAACCTTATTCGCTATGAGCGCGATGGTGCTGCCTTCATTTGGGAGGCTTTTCCCATGTTAAATTCAACAGAGTAATTCAGTTACAGTGGCCGCCATCAGCATAAAAGTGGGCTCTTTCCATAAGATTTACACGTAAAAGTGATAGTCAGCGCCAGCCCTCCCCACCATGACTGCGCTCATAGCAAATAGGTCTCCTTCTTTCAAGGCGGGTTTCAAGCTTCCTTGAGGAACCCTTGGGCACTGTGATTGTTTGTTTCGTTCCGTACATCCAACGTCTTGCGCTTGCGCTTGGCGTGCATGCAGCTGTAATTTGTGCATACCGAGATCACAGTCATTCGTCAAGTTACCCCCAAAAACAAGAAAAATTGGAGCACGTAAAAGTTTGTAAACCTATCGTCGTGAAAAAAGTTTAATTTTTATTATTAGCAGATGAATTAAAAAAAAAGTACGAAGATGAAGTGAAAAATTAAAATGAGTTGAAAAATCGAAACGAGTTGCGTGTATATGAAATCATTCAATCTACTGTACTTTGTATAAAATACATTTGTGTTTATTATCAATAATGACACATTTTGTAATAAAGTATGCAAAAAAGCTATCTAAGGTTTTGTGTTTATCTAACGTCACTTCAACTGTTCTGATATTAGCTAAACTAATAACAATCTTTCGCGCTCGGAATAATGGACACTCTTCCCTTTATCCATAATTGCACTCGTAACTTTTTTTCATACTCGAAACTTTGAAGTTATACACTCAATTAAGCGACGCGATTTGATCATCGAGAACCATGTAATTTAGTGGCGCTCCCTGCACTGTCAGCACCCAGAACGAATTCACCCTATGAATACGGGTATTAGTTGTCTGAAGGGGGTGACATTCACGCCAAGTCTGGCAACACAGAATCAGAGTCACACCGGGTCATCAGTGTTCCTTGTTGGAAAGCTCTCAATATAGCACTGAAATATGATGAACATTATCGCATTATATACTAACAAAGGAACTAGTACATAGATTGTTATTTACTTATAAGTCCCCGAAAATTTGTATCATTTTATTTGAAATTATAAATTGCGTACAAGTGCATGGTGAATATTACAAACACTAATGTTCATGAATGTCGAAGAAAATTTGGCAATCAGTTTAGCTTGTTAGCGCGGCCTCGTGGTTTCCATGGATGAAAATATAAGCGACTATTCACTATACGTTCTTCAATCGATATGGGTTCTTGGAAATGCATTCCAGACCTTATCTAAAGTTTGTTGTGCTAATGAATACAAATTTGTTCGCTAACCATATTATATACCATGATTTCGCCCAAACTCTTTTGGATTATCAATTAAGTTCACCCAATCCGGCATTCTATTGGTTTTCAGATAATTTTCCTTGGTAATGTATCGTGATGGAAGATCGGCAACACCGAAGATAGCACCACCCAACCATGCATTGTAATTCGCTTTGCATGGCGCCGTGTGAAATTTGAAATTACTTATCGATGATAGTTTTCCAGAATATGAATCAGACTTGCTTCGGAAATCATTCACTATGAATATCAACTCAGATTTAAGTCTGGCAGCAAAACCTTTGGCCATTGTCGTCCCGCCAACTAGCAGAATGTTCTCAGACAATGTACGCCGTGTATCAATCGGACACTAGAATAATGAATATTGAAAATAACGGCTTGTCATATGTCAATTAAACATGGTACGATCATTTTGTTTCACCTTCAATATGGCATCTAGAATCATTGTTGCAAGACTGAGACCATCGCAATCACCAATCCACAATGCCTCATAAGCATTCTCCCTCACATATCCAGGGATTTCAATTGTCTTGATCCCTGGATATTTTACAGATGGTGGCGGCGGTGGTGAATCATCAGTACCAAGCTTCCTTGAACGTTCCAAAGTTGTTACAAAACACGTCCTGATTTTTATGTCCTCTATAATACTCTCTTCCAGTTCTGCATCATGGAGAGTATCCTTCAATTGAGCTGTTATGCATCTGACAGAAACATTTTTAGTACCAGAGGGAAGATGTACGCAGTAGATGAAGGATCAGAATTATTGTCAAGAAATCTAACTTATGTACTGTTTCGCCGGCCAATGGCAGGCACTGCCATGCTTTTAAAATAGGAACACCGTGAAAAATTGGAATTAATGTCGCCTCACGATATCCTACATCCAATACAATCGCTGTATCCCATCCAAGAGTACTCATTGCTACTAGATGTGTCGGCAATAACATCAATGAACCCACTTCAAAGTGTCTGAATAAAACTTTAGCCAAGGACTCGCGAAATTTCGTTGGCAGAAGGAGTGATTCTAGAACAATCACTCTCACGTCTCTTGGTGTTATCACTGCATGCCTGTTCCATCAAGAAATGAGACAAATGAATCGAAGAGAAAAAAAATATAACTCAATAATGTGATCGTATTGGATGAATCACCTGAAAAATATAGCGTGAAGGAACTCCACAAGTAATTGATACAAGTCTTCCTTAGTGTTATAATCATAGATGTTTCGTATTCTTTTCGTTTCGGGACATTTGATCATAGATCTTATAATACCTCTTGGTGCAGCTTCACCTGCATATCCGAATCTACCAATGCACATAATTCATTATTTTCTATAGTTGCATGTCATACCGGATATTAGAAAATAGCTCTAGATTTATTCAGATAATGTGATAGTGAAATAAATAATCATTAAGATCATGAATTTGATGAACTCTTACTTTGTATATGCCGTTCCGATATCCAAAACAACGATTTGTTTCTCTAACGTGTAACGAATTCCTTCGTATGCTCGGGACATTTTCACAGTTTTACTCATTGAAACAATGACGAATAATACTGCAAAATGCGCGAAAGTTTTTTATTTTTCTCATGTCATTAATAAGCAGTCGCACTTTCTATTCTCCATCATATCTAATTCGGCACATGACAACAAATGGCCATATTTCCATCCACATTTTTTCTCAGTGAATAATGAAGTAAGTATTTAAATACTTACTCGAAATCCCGAGTGTGGCGCTTCCTGGAGAAATTCAATTCAGCAATCTGTCATCACTCATCAGTGCTTTTGTTTACCGAATTGATACAAGGTTTATAGACAATTCTAGTTTCCGAATCATCAAAGATAATTATGAGCTACGTAACATTTCAACAAACGAACCCTTTGACAACAGATTCAGATATTAAATATTATCTGCGGAAGTTAGATTTTCCAGCGTGTGCCAGGGAGGCATTGATTGCTATCGGTGAGAGAAGGTTATGTTGCACTCTCTTCGTTGAATTAGAACATTACGTTATTATTACAAGTATCATATTCTCAATTCCCCTATTTATTCGCTCATTACTTTCACCATTGAAAAAACAGAGCACTAAAGCAGTGTAATATTTCCTTTCATTTCTCGCATCTTATCCGAAATTTACATTCTAGCAAATCTTTCGCGGATAACTGGTAGTACAACGGTTCAACAACAAATCCAATTGCAATCGGATGTGGTGATTGAATTCGTTTTCGGTGAAATTGAAAAATTGAAACTGCAGAATAAACCACGAGCACTTTTTGAGTTTCAATTGGTTGAAATATTGGGTGACTTTTTTCGTGGTCCTGAAAGAAATCCAGCAGTGCGTAACGCTATCTTCTTATTTCTATTCCCTGGAGAATATCCAAGGTATGAAATACTTGGTCATTTAGTGTCTCTGGCTATTTGTACACAAAATAAAGAGGTGTTAGATTCAACTGGAATGTGGATGCAGCAATTGGGATCAACATCAACTCAGAGTGTTGGGCTTGCTACACATATCTTGAATGATTTTTTCATTTATTCACCCAAATCAATCGATAGATTGAAGCAACTACCTATTCTTGTTCCGTATTTCACGGCGAATTTATTGACAGCAATTGGCGAAATATTTAAATTCAAAGATCCTCCGAATGAATTGTTGGAGTTGGTGGGAAACTGGATCAATGATAATCCTGGTTTATTGACAACGTCTCTCACTGACAGACCAGCTTTACCTTCAGGCGGTATACCAATGGCCCCAATAACTCCAATTGCTGGACTATTCAGGTAATGCACAGAAATCAATTATGTCAATTAAAATGAGTACTTCTAACTCATCTAATAATATCGATAAATTTAATAGATGGTGCATCTTAAGCCCAGTTAGGAAGGAGTCAACCAATATTCCCAAAGAAAAACACAAAATGCAAGATCGTAACAAACTTTATTCAAAAATTCACCATTTATTATTAGACGCAGTGCGACGATTGCAGAGTTATGGAGGTACTGAACATGCAATATCCGCGCAACATTTAGCACAAACAACACGCTCATTGTCATCACTCTTGGAGTCAACAGACACGAAGATTATACCTGAAAATTTCGAACTCGCATTAGCGAGATTAGCACAGGCAGTCAGTACAGCTTTGTCTGTGAATTGCATCTACGGAAATAAACGTGAGTTTACAGTACTAATATTTACAATGATAAACAATCTTATCATCAGTTCAATGATATCGTATTTCAACAATTTCAGAGGAATTGTTGGCACTCTTACAACCACTTACAAGTAAACATTTCTTGATTGAATTAACTTTATTCACTCATGGTACAAAAGCTTCAGTTGTTTAACAAGAATACAAAGATTTCTATGGATATTGTCAATGTGTATACATCTCTCATTCTATACAGAGGATTCGAATATTCTTTTAGATTTCAGTTGCTGCAATGTTTTTTTGTCCAATTCGCACTTTTTCCGCGAGTCCGCCAAATCTAGAAAAAAAAGACAGGTCTTAGAATAATTGTTCATAGTCTTACTAAACAGGTGTTTTGGAAAAAGTAAACTTATCATGCCTTTTAGATTCACAAATTTGAGATGTGTAGAGATTGAGCGATTGTTTTTTTTTTATTTGGCGCAATCTTATACTGTGTAACATTCCGAACGCCGATTCTTCCCTCGTCGGCGCAAATTGCCCCCATTTCGTTTTACTCGACACCGTTGTCCATCCATCATTTTCATCCGTCAATTTGTACTCCACTCTTGGGTCGTATCCCGCCATATATTTCTCAATTGAATCTTTAAAGTCAGTTTCGTTTCGTGAATAAATCGAATTATATCCTTTGGACCATTCTGTTGAAAGATACTCGTGGTTTCAACAGCATTCTATCTACACAAGTGAACCATCAGGCTTCAACATCGGTTCTTTCAACCAATTGATTCGTTCAAACGTTGAACTCAGTGAACGGTTGCATAATTACAATCAATATTCGTGTGATAGTCAGTGGATTTATAAAAAATTCAAAATCAGAATAGAACACCCCCGATAAAATGGATTAACTCGTTGTACTTAATCTTTTATAATTGATTTTGTGCAAGTAAGATGACTATCGTATATTCTCTGTTATCTAACTACACATGTATATATACATACTTACGCTGTAATCCGAGTGTACATAAACTTCTCCCAGTGTTCAACACAATTGTGAAGTCTTTCGGTAGACATGGTGTCTCTTCCAATGCCAAATCGTTTGAAAACACTATGTGAGCAATTTTAAATTCCGTTTTGGCACATCCACATTTTGATTGAAATTTACAAAATCTCACAGGGCCGCATAGTCGGAAGAATGCAGCGGTCAGTGAATTCGAATTAACGTAAAATGGTATATTTAATACAAATAGAGATTTGCCTTCTGGATATTCAGGTTCCTCATTTCTCATAATATGCTCTTTAATGAATAATTAGTGTCTTCCTGAACCTACATCATCGAAATTTAACCGCAATACTACGGGGAAAACAGTAAAAAATTTGATTTCACTCCATTAATTGTATTCAAATTATTTTCTCTCAATTTATAGAACATGCTGCGGAAATTGCCAGTTGTCTGCTCAGTCGACATCATATTGCATCCGGGTATTAATATGAATTCGTTCATACAAACTGCATTATATTGTGTAACCAGTAGCACGAAGCATGTATCAGATTTATCAATCACTCCCACTCCAAGGTATTCTACGTATGCTATCAATTCAAGTGCGCAAGCGTACTTCAGCTGCTCAGAGCAGTCCAAAGTAGGGAACATTTCCATTGGCACGACAGTGTTAGAAGCAGTGAAGCCAGATCGCTGCCCAAAAGTTCTCCCACTTTCTGGCTTCTTCAATGGACTGTACATTGATTTGGCTGGAATGTAGGGGAACTTTTACGCAGCGATGTGGCTTCACTGGTTAGAAGAGACCAAGCTAAATAAGAATTATCACCATCTGCACATGAACATACGGAACCAACTGTGAAAGCCACATGTAGTATGCAACAGTGACAGCAGATGGTGAGTAGGATTTACCCTTTCCATGCGGTCAAACCAATAGAGAACAACCCAATCAGTCACCGCATGTACCATTTACCATTGGTTTGGCGAGAAAGAGAGGGTAAATCCCACTGACGATTCGCCATCACTGAGTATGAAGTATATACTATAAATGATTGTTCAAAATTGCGATACACTCGACGTAGCGAATTATTGATGTTGCTTAGCATTTGTTAATACGTTCCTCGATAGATAAGATTACAACCTCTCCATGGGTTCGGCCGGAAAGAGGGGATTCTTTTTTACGGCACATGTGACAACACAGATAGGTCCCATCTGATGAGATATTCCGGGACATTCGATGCGTCATGATCGGCAACTCAGATGACGCAGTCATATGTCGATATTACATGTCAATGGCTCTATATCGTTTCTATACTAACAACAAATCATATATGTATAACGTAAAACACTCTGAGAGCTTCACAATATATTCTCCTGATATATATGCGACTGGAAACATTTATTTGATAATAGATAATTGCAAAATGATAATGACATCACGTGAAATTCCATTGATGCCACTACAAATTCTTCTAGGCGCACCACGGATGGTCAAACAAAAACATAGAAAGCATGATTATTACAATGATCAAATGGTATGTGCTGTTGTTTATTTGGTGAACAATAGTGTTAACACATTCGTAGTATGTGTAGTATCACGCGAATAAGCTGTGTGCAGTCAGTATACGCGTGCACTTGCCACATCGGCATGTACTACATGATCACGTGTTCCGTCGAATTGTTCGGGGGTTAACCTATGGTATTCACGTTATTTAGTTCTTCAGAGTTGTTCACGACTGACGTCGGAACATGTTACTTTCCATGAATATTTACACAAATGCTATAAATTCATACTGCTAAACGAGGTAAAGCTTCTCTGAAATTCATTTATTGGCTACAATATAGCTTCATAATTTATCGAGCGTGATCTGGAACTAACAGTGATAATACTAAAATTCTGCTCGCTTTTAAAATTTACATATCTAGTGAGCTGATTCAATATTCAACAATTACATAGAATGACATAGCATTTTTTTTTTCACTTTAATGAATTCATCAATTTCCTCACAAAAATTCTTTTTAATCTCCTCACTACTCGAATATCACTATCATCATTTGATCTTAATTGCTTAATCTTGTCATTATGTTTTGGCATATATGCGTACCTCGTATATCGTTTAGATAATGAGAAAGATATTCTCATGAAGAAACACTATATGACTATGTAGAAATACTCGCAGCGTAGGAAAATTCATTTTAGTATTTCTTCACGTCAATCAGTGCAGATTCATGATCGAGTAATATACACACGGTAAATCCCTCTAACTGATTATTGAAAATATCTTTCACTACTTACATGAATTATTATTTATGAATGAAAAGGAAAAATGGAGAAAAATTTATTCTTTAATTGTAACTATAATTCGGAAAATTTTTGTGTGAAATATAATTTTTCATCGCACCATTGTTCTTGTAATCTTGTAATTCTCGTTATTGAGCTTAGATTGATAACACTCGTAAATGTGTCAATAATATTTTATTGCATCGGTTTCACCGTAGGGCGTTCACTGGGGTGTCTTATTTTTCTAGTATTGGAATGCGGACGAGTTAATTGAAAACACTTGAAATTCAATGATCCTCAAACAGTGTCAGTCATTGTCGATTCATTGTGCTAGTATATAATTCTCTTTTCTCATATGATTTTTAATTGCGAGAATTGCTTTTTGTTTGTGCTCAAATAATCATTGATACAGTTTATCCTTCACCTGCAAACGTACATATTATCGGTTGACTTTCATTGCAACATTTCCTTGGGCTTCAACTTCTAGCCATTAGTTATTAGGCGGTTCTCTCAGTAGCCAGATATCGAGTAATCTGAACGTTTCGTCCTACCAATGACGATACTATACTCGTAATATTCTACAAATTGAAAGTCATCGCCTTACCGAGCAATCTGCTATTATCATCGAGTGTCGTGTCTTCATATAACACTCAACATACCGTGCTCGAATTTTTGATCCCGACGTATCCACTTTTATTTTCTCCTTTTTTCCAAGATATAACTAAATTTTCCTGGTATGATATTAATTTGTTTCCCATTATTTCATTCCGTAATATATCAGCACCATCCAATATCGAGAATTCATGACTGTTGGAGAATTCACATTCAATCAACTATCATTCTATCAATTTACTAGAAACATCATTATACGAATCATACTTTTGATACTTTTATCTATCTCGATTTAATTCAATAGTTCCTCTTCGTGGAAGCTGGTCTGGCGTTACACTGTGTATCGATGAGAAGGAAGTTAATGTAGAATGGACGGAAAAGTTGCTGCAGAAAAAAAAAAGAATCCAAGAGAGGATGCGAACATTCTCAGTGCCCTCACTTTCACGTAAGCATCAAATTCACCATTAACATTATCCTCTCATTACACAATCGACTTGAATTACACGACATAAACAATACACAGATGGATGCTAAAAACCTTTTGGCTTGGCTACAAAAAAGAATTGGAAGTGGACGATCTCTGTAGACCATTGAGGGAACATACCAGCAGTATTATCGGCGATAAAATGTCCATTGCTTGGAATAATGAACTTGAACGTTTTAATAGAAAATACCGATCTTCGGGAAGATCTGGGAAGAATAATACTTATCACACAAAACGAAACACTCCAAGTCTACGACGTGCTTTGATTAGAGTATTCGGTTCGCGCATTGCTCTGTATGGTGTTGCTCTAGCGACAATGGAAATAGTGTTAAGGTAAATTCTCCAATCATTCTTTCATATCCGATTGAATATCGATTGAAACTAAAACTCCATCTCTATTTCAGAGTATTCCAGCCACTGGCTTTAGGCCGGTTACTTCGGTTTTTTTCGGGTGCAACGGTATCACGAAGTGAAGCATATCTTTATGCTACTGCTGTAATTCTATGCTCAGCAATGAACATTTTTGTTATTCATCCTTACATGATGGCAATTTTTCACACGGGTATGAAGATGCGCGTTGCTTGTTGCTCTCTCATCTATCGTAAAGCTCTGAAACTGTCAAAAACTGCTCTGGGTGAAACAACAGTCGGTCAAGCGGTGAACCTTCTGTCAAATGACGTCGGAAGATTTGATACCGCTCTAATATTTCTTCATTACCTATGGATTGGACCACTACAAACAATCATTATTACTTATATGATGTACCAACAAGTAGGATTAGCTGCAATTTTCGGTGTCGCAGCACTTTTGATGTTTATACCACTCCAGGGATGGCTGGGAAAAAAGTCGTCGACATTACGTTTTCGAACAGCCGTGAGAACTGATGAGAGGGTACGCTTGACAAATGAGATCATAAGAGGCATACAGGCAATAAAAATGTACACTTGGGAATTTCCATTTAGTGACCTCATAAAAAATGCCAGAAAACGGGAAATCGGAGTAATTCGACAAACTAGTTACATAAGAGGTGTAATTATGTCTTTCATCATGTTTACAACGAGATTATCATTATTTGTTACCATACTTACTTATGTGCTCGAAAACAACTCGATTACCGCCGAAAAAGTCTTCATATTAACAGCGTATTACAATATTCTACGGCAAAATATGACGGTATTTTTTCCACAAGGTATCTCACAGATTGCTGAGGCGCATGTATCAATTAAACGTTTACAAGAGTTCATGATGCATGAGGAAGTAGGATCAATGGTGCACAATGAATACAAGAATGATGAAGAAATATGGTCTCACGGGAATATTAGCCCGAAAGATGCTACTGTGAATGATGAGTCACATATTCATATCACCGAAGAAGAAAATGAGTCAGTGATTCTCGAAGGAATCCATGCAAGATGGCTGGAGAGTGATCAAGATAACACATTGCACGGGATAAATTTAAACGTGAAGTCAGGACAGTTGGTGGCAATTGTCGGTCAGGTTGGATCAGGAAAATCAAGTTTGCTTAATGTTATTTTGAGAGAATTACCCATTACTCGTGGAAAAATGACTGCGCCGAAGCGTATAGCGTATGCCAGCCAAGAGCCGTGGTTATTCGCTGGTTCTGTACGACAAAATATCCTTTTCGGTCGAACGATGGATCATCGAAAATACGACCAAGTCATTAAGGTTTGTCAATTGAAACGTGATTTCAATCTACTTCCTTACGGCGATAAAACGATTGTCGGTGAACGTGGAATAAGTCTATCTGGTGGGCAACGAGCAAGAATTAATCTGGCACGGGCCGTTTATGCTGATGCCTCACTTTATGTTTTTGATGATCCTTTGAGTGCAGTTGACGCTCATGTAGGCAAACATATGTTTGAAGAATGTATTGATAAATATCTTCGAGGCCGTACACGAATACTTGTAACTCATCAAATTCAATTTTTGCGTAATGTTGAGAAAATAATTGTGTTGAGAGACGGTGGAGTCCAAGCTGAAGGCACATATGATCAACTTGTTAACATGGGTGTTGATTTCGGACGTCTACTCGAGTCTGCACCACCTCGTATCTTAGATGATGGGCCGCCGTCTGCCCCATCAAGCCGTACTAATTCTCGCCATCCAAGTATTTCATCTCTAAGTTCATTCATGACAAATGATACTACGGGATGGGGTAACAATGAACCTGAAGAAGTCGATGAAACAAGAACAAAAGGCAGCATTAGTGGCTATGTTTATATGTCATATTTGAAGGCTGGTGGAAACTGCTGTGTCATATTTGTCATTATGTTACTTTATATCGCTGCTCAATTGGGTGCCAGTGGCGGTGATTGGTTTATTGCTTATTGGGTCAATCTTCAAGAAAGCAACCGAATAATATCCACAAATGACTCCATTACAAATAACAACTCTACAATAGTCTCGAACGCTGATGGACTACTATCGACAGAGACATGTATTTACATATTTTCTGGTATAACTGTGTTTACGATAGTTGTGAGTGTTGTCAGATCATTTGCCTTCTTCGAGATGTGTATGCGCGCATCCATAAGACTCCACGATGCCATGTTTCGTAGTGTTAGCCGTGCTTCAATGCATTTCTTCAACACAAATACATCTGGACGTGTTCTGAATCGTTTCTCCAAGGATACTGGTGCAATTGATGAGTTATTGCCAATGGCATTGATTGACTGCATTCAAATAGGCTTATCACTTACAGGTATAATTGTAGTTGTTGCAACAGCTAGCTACTGGATACTCATTCCAACAGCAGTCATTGGAATAATATTTTACTACTTACGTGTAATTTATCTTGCAACAAGTCGCAGTGTTAAGCGTCTCGAAGGTGTCACAAGATCACCAGTATTCAATCATTTCAGTGCGTCACTCCAAGGTTTAGCGACAATACGATCATTTGATGCAAGTAAAGTACTTACCGAGGAGTTTGACCGTCACCAAGATCTTCATTCATCAGCATGGTATATATTCATCGCGTCATCTCGGGCGTTTGGATTCTGGTTAGACGTTGTTTGTATTTTTTACATATTCTTGGTGACTTTGAGCTTCTTGATAATGCCGGATGAATATAACTCCGCCAAAGGTGGCGATGTCGGTTTGGCGATTACTCAGAGTATTGGACTCACTGGAATGTTCCAATGGGGTATGAGACAAAGTGCCGAGTTGGAGAACCAAATGACATCCGTTGAACGCGTTATCGAATATACGAATCTCGAGAATGAACCGGCACTTGAGAGTAAACCAAATAAGAAACCACCACTCGATTGGCCACAGAAGGCAAAGATTGAATTCAAGAATGTGTCTTTATCATATGGATTAGTGGAAACACCCGTACTTAAAAATCTCAATTTCTCGATCGAGCCAAGCGAACGAATTGGCATCGTCGGCCGAACTGGTGCTGGTAAGTCTTCACTCATCTCAGCACTTTTCCGTCTTGCTCACGTCGAAGGTGTTGTTGAAATTGACGGCATCGATACCGCTGGAATTGGACTGCATGATTTCCGATCGAAAATTAGTATCATTCCGCAGGAACCTTTCCTGTTTTCGGGGTCGCTGCGAAAAAATCTTGATCCTTTCGAGGAATATGAAGATGGTGTTCTCTGGGCGGCGTTAGAAGATGTAGAATTGAGAGAGATGGGATTGGAAGGACACGTAAATGATGGCGGCTCCAATCTGAGCGTTGGTCAACGTCAATTAGTATGTCTTGCGCGTGCCATAATCAAGCGGAATAGAATTCTCGTATTAGATGAGGCCACAGCAAATGTCGATACACGCACCGATGAATTTATCCAGAGAGCCATAAGACGAAAATTCTCGGATTGTACGGTTCTCACTATTGCCCATCGACTCAATACAGTTATGGACAGCGACAGGATTTTAGTTATGGATGCTGGTAGTGCGGTGGTACGTAATAATTGTGCCGATAGTTTGAAAATTCAAAAAATAATGTGATTTAATGGATAATTATGTTCTTTGTTTGCAGGAATTCGATCATCCGTATGTTCTATTACAGAATAAAGATAGCTTCTTAATGGGTATGGTGAAAGAAACGGGTACAGCAATGAGTGAAATGTTAACAGCGATTGCGAAAGAGAATTATGAAAAACGACTGTCACCTTCAACCACAGCACTGTAGTAATACGTGTGCATATGTTTGTGGACTTACTTTCTACTCATGATATCTTATTTCTCTTTATGTATTGTTAATGAATGACTGAACGATGAAAATTCATTTTATTGGGGAGAACGGATGAGTACATTTCTTGTGATATTGATAATAGCGAAATAATCAGGAACAGTTGATCGTACATTCATTGTGCCAAATTACGAAGTTCTACAATTATCATCAATATCTTTGCATTTTCAATGAAATTCAGTGCCCATTAACGATATTTTTAATTAATAATACAATTCATTACGTTCACATTTCAAAAATACGTGGACGAAACAATATGATTGTGTGTATGCAGTATTACTTCATCTTCTTTTTGTTTCATTCATTGAAACTAAAATACCCAAACGCAACAAAATGCCTCGAATTCTATCTATACTTATATAAAAGTGTACTTAAATATTGATGATTCGCACAGCCGCCTTCGAATTTGTATCATATTTTTTTTCAAATTGTACATTAACAGAAAAAGACCAGGGTAATACGAATATACATTCATTGATGAAAGCGAAAAAAGGCTTGTATATACAATGTAAAATAGATAAATATTTTTTTACGTAGTTCTGAAAACTTCACGGATGCGTCTTGACAGTAGAGTGAGAATAGACAATCATTCATATATTTCATGCGGTCGTTCAAAGTATGCATCATTGAACATATATAGTTATTGATCTATCATTCATACCCATTGGAAATACGATATCGCATAAAATTATAAATTGCTGGAGAATCGGACTAACTTCAGTATTGAGGGACAATGTTCGAAAAGATATTTAGCTGGTGATTTATAGGTTCCGAGGAACAGTTCATCATATACCAGATCATTCTTTTACACTTCTCAGAGCACTTGTGTATTTCAAAAATGGCTACGCCGCTTCATACTTCGGTCAATTATCGAAAAATTAATGAATTGATTATTGACGATGTGAAGTTTATGAGTATTTATGAAAAACGCTCAATATATTTTTCCAAACTTTGATATGTGATATCGCTATTTGGAAATATGTAATAAATATATGGAATTCATGGACAAAGTTTGATAGTTTTAAATGATGAATAATTGAATGAGTATGTTCCACAACCTAAAGAACGATTTTTTGATGATGGACGAATGATAAAACGGACGGAGGAATACAAAAACAAATATCCCAATTGTTGATACATTCCACGAATATTCTCTTATGATACTAGTGTCTGTCTCGTACTCTTTATTGCTATGTCATTATTTAACATTGTCTTACAGAAACTATTAATACTAAGTGTTAGACATTCACTTTTTTGTATATACGTCTGTTAATCAGTTCCCTTTCTTGTTTATATTGTCGTAAAGATCATATTCATATCTAGAAGCAAATAATTTCGAATACCACACTACCAACCAATTATTGTAACGCTCTATCAGCATTCGAAGTATTTGCATATATATTATAATACTGGCAGTGAAGAGATTACTGGAGCGACGACAATACTGAATTTATCGGTGTATTGAAATTGAATTTGAAACGTTTAGCTTTGAAGAGACAAATGAAATAAAATCACTGACATTGATGTATTACGAAAAATTATAATGCTCACTGTTTCAATTCTATCTCCCTCTTTGTCGCATTTCATGTGATCCGCTGGATACGCAATAAATGAATAACACATGCAAAACTCACAGTTATATATGCGAGATGAATATTTTGTGATCGGATGAGTTGATAGATTAGAATTCCAGCAATAATTCAACATCGGATATGTACATCATACATTATGATAAGCAAAATTTCGATAGACAATTTCGTATGAACGTAAACATGTATATACGAGGAAAGATTACATACGTTGAATCTATACGAGAACTTCCAAACTCCCATGTTCACGAATTTTTGTAGTAGAGCATTTCGTCTGTACAATTTTTGCAGCCAATTCAGTATCATGGGCATCAATTGATAAATGCGGTGGCATTGCTAACCTCAAACGACACCAAAAATTACCATCACCAATATCATACTCGGTGTTGATTACCCATCGGAGAACTTTTATTTTATTCCGAAAGTTTTTATAAACATTGAAACAATCAGCTCGGACATGATCAGTTAATTTTGAAATTGATGTTACATGTTTAGGTTCATTTATGATAATGACTATGACCTGGGCTTTGATTGAAGTAAGAAATTTCAATGTGGTGGTAAAATTGGCCTCATTCCATTGGTTTGATAATGCATTTTGACTGAGCATCACGATCACTCGGCGCGTTCTTGAAATGTGAGGCTCAATTTCCAAATACCCTTTGGAGGGAAATCGGTTATCATATCAACTAGAACTGTCGTATTGGAATAAGTTCGAATATTTTGTAACTTACAGTTGGACTTCACATGCGATAATTCGAGCGTTGAACACTTGTATCGGTATTTAATTTCTAATGAAGGGATTAGCGTACCTACTGCAAGTACAGCGTCCTTCTCATGATAACACACCAAAGCGTCGAACTCTTTTCCATCTATGTATTATAATAAACACACATCATTTTTTGATGAATGTGAATTTCGCATTTACTCACCGCTTCCATCGATGCGAAAAAATTTGTCACGACAAAGAACTATTAAATACAACCAACACTTAATGTAAAAAGTGATTGCTGTGGCAATGAGGAGCACACCGAGAACCATTAACAACAAGACCTTCCGCCAAGAATCACTGTCAATTCCGAAAGTGAATGTAAGTTCTGTAATGACAAACGAAAATCAATTTAATGAACAATTTTTGTGTTGAAGTGAATTGCCTCGATTAAAAATATCGTTCAATATTTTTCAACAATACATGACCAAGTGAAAATAGAAACGAAATGCCCTCTCTGTGAACAAAATAATTGAATTCAGTTACCAGAACGATAGATGTGAACTGATAAGATCATTTCATCATCTGCACCATTGCTAATTATGCATTCGTATTCACCATAGTCTCGTTGGTTTGTTTCATCAATCTCTAAGTAAGAGCCCACAACTTGCTCATCTTCTCTGTAAACAAGAGAATTAAAAAAAGGATCACACTCACAGATTTTTGAATTTACATGTAAAGTAGCGGGAACAAGAATCGGCAGTAAACAATGTTAATATCCATTCAAAAACTTTGATCACTACTTTTTCCAGGATGAGAAATAAATTGATATGTATAACGAGAAAATGAGACAAAGTAGAACAATCATAGGAATAGTAAATGAGATTTAGATAAATAAGAATAGGGATGCACCATCCAATGGAGAAAATTATGGAACATATATATGTGCGTGTGTGTTTGTGAGTATGTACCTTCTGAATAAGAGACGAGATATGAAGTTTGTTAGTACAACCCTGAGATGCTTGCGCGGGGCCAATAAGGACTGACTACGCGCGCGAGAAAGAAAAAATGGAAGAGAATTTGCTCAATGGAGAGGTGAAGGAGGAGGAGGAGGAGGAGGAGGAGGAATGTTGTAGAGCTATCATTAGAGTAATGATGGAGTGCGCGCCAACTCGAAAGATTCTCAACTTCTTGTCTCGAGTTGATTCATTTTCTCTGTCTCAATTCGCTCGCGTCCTTTGCTTCACCTGTCTCACTGTGATATTTGTGCGAAAATATCCACAGCGCCAGAGTGTGAATAATATAACAATTGAAAAATGAAAGAGACCCAAATGATAACAATGATATATATCTCGATTGGATATGATGTACCTAGAGACACGATGCTGTGAAACTCTACCACGAACTGGTACGGTAATATTGCTGCCAACTTTAGCCCAAGTAACAGTGTTTCTTGCGTCTGGCAAATGGACTTTACCCAAGTAAGCTTCGCAGAAGAGCCTGGAGGCACCTCCGAGAGGAACAAACTGCGATATTGGCTTGTATGTGAGCAATGGCTTTCCTGTGTAGCCGCTTGACTCACCCCCTGTACCAATACGAGATATCGTTGAATCATTTCGACACGTATATAATTGACAATATTAACAAATCTTAGTTTCTACTTTTCAAGTTATTTTTTCATATAATAGAAAATTAATAGTCAATGTATAGATTCACAAGCATTCATATCTATCGATGCTATGCGCAATGCTTGGAGAATATTGTATGATTTCCGATGGCAATAGGGCTCGTGTTGCGAATGAATTGACGATAATATTTGAAGGAATTTTCGGTTCCTCGATAATGGTATTTCTTGGTACAATCAGAGTTCGCCTCCTTCAAGTCCATCATACTCACTTCAAATATATGTCATTTTTTATTGGAATGTTACTCACCAACAATTTCGAGGTTTATATCACTAATGAGGACATCAGTATCATTTCTCGCATGACATGAATATCTTCCTGCATCGGATACGCGTACCGATTGGGTATAGATAGTTTGATTAGCACTCTCTGGATACAATATCAGGTGGCTAACGGCACCTGGCCAAGGATAGGCTTTATCATCTTTGTACCTGAATAAAAAAGAACAATTTTCTTTTAAATCAATATTCGGTATATGAGTTGGAATACAACAGTGTAAGCAATAAGTATAGATCATCGGATCAATCAGTTTATCGCACTACATGTGGATCATACAGCAATTGATTCCGGAGAACTTTACACATGTTCCAAATTCTATTAAGCCATATGAAAAAAATCCAATTTATATGTATATATTAGACTGGGACAAAAAAAAATAATTTTTTTTTCTAACGGTACTGTGAAAATATTGTTCATGACAACAAAAAAAAATATCCTGAAATTTTGAGCCCTCAATATCGATATGAAGGGGTGCATCATTGCAATTGTTGATTTTTCAACAAGTATTGCATTTTTCATGAAAAATTTGAAATCAATCAATTTTAAACCTTGAACCAATTCGTATCCTTGAAGGAAATTAAATTCTCTACAAAAAAGCTCTCTCAATAAATTTCCGTAGAACATGCCGTTTCCTTGTAATCGAGCCTCAAACATTGTTCAATTTTTCAATTACGTCATTTAAATTCTGAATTTTTTAAACTACTATAAATATCAATATCTTAATAAGACAAATAATTATTCTGAAAGGAAATTTATTAAGAGAGCTTTTTTGTAGAGAATTTAATTTTCTTCAAGGATACAAATTGGTTGAAGCTTTAAAATTGACTGATTTCAAATTTTTCATGAAAAATACAATACTTGTTGAAAAATCAACAATTGCAATGATGCACCCCTTAATATCAATATTAAGGGCTCAAAATTTCAGGATATTTTTTTTTGTTGTCATGAACAATATTTTCACAGTACCGTTAGAAAAAAAAATTATTTTTTTTTTTGCCCAGTCTAATATATATATATATTCATACTGTCATCAGAAAAAGCACGATTATACGTTTTTGTTATTGAAATTGTGGCATTCGCAGTTGTCGTTGCCATTGGTGAACCCTTAAGCACGAACTTTGGTTCTATCCAATATTCTTTGCAAAAGCAAATCATCAAAATTGAAAGTAAAGTTATTCCAGATCGAACGAGAGTACTTATGAAGTAATGAATTGAAATCAGAATCTCCATACATTGGATTTTCATCAGGAATATATGATAGTAACTGTCGATACGCAATGCATTTATAATTGAACCATCACTACCAATCTATCAAAGTGGTCGTGAAGATACAAGTGGTGGGATAAACTACATCGAAAAAATGAAATATGTATGCAGTTGACTGTTCGAGTCATTCATTGCCATTCTCCTCATAGTATGATGACAACTAAAAAATGTATCGCAGTGAATGTAGCAGTTTGCATGAGAACATTCATTAATTTTCCCAAATTATGGGAATGCTCAGGATGGAAACACTGTTTTTATTCGTCTTCCTCTGTTTCACCTCAACCTCACATTCTCGCTAATTCTTCTTTTAAACGTTTCTACGAAGAGAAAAGTGGAAGATTACCCTTTTGCGCTCGTTTGAAATGGATCGCACAGCGAGAGGGCTACATAACAAAAAGCACCCAACACATATGTACACAAATATATATGGCATACCTCTTTCATCAATTATTTTCGATAGTTCACGAGAGGGGCCTTCCAACCAGTTGAGAATAGAAGAATAATTCTTAGAAAATACAGAATAATTATTGAATGAAGAGGATGCGAAAACACTGTAAAAAGAATGTCTGACACTATTATTGTGATAAAGTTAATAATTGCGACTGATATGGTATGATTCGTGTTTAATCCAATGTGCTATTGTAAATTGTTATGTTATGGGAATAACTGAGGATAAAATTCAGTCATTGTCAGTGTGACTGAAAGATTGAGACTATTTGGTCATCAATGTAATTATAAACTTGAACTTATTGGTATGTAATTCTGGAGAAAAAACATTTCTTTCGCAAGTGACTTACAACTATTGGAGAGTTGGTTAAGATAGCTTCTTTTCTGATGCGTCTCTCATGAGTTTCTATATGTTATACATATACGAGTTTGAATAAGAGTAATTGTGGTGCAATTGCCCATGTTGCCGGTTCAAAAGCCGCGATAATTGTCTTCTGGAAAGGGATAATTGATCCCTGCGTGTGAAGTCACAGAGATCGGAATAAATGAACAAGAAAGAGAGAGCATACAAAAGAGATGGAGAAAGAGAAACTTTTTCAAGTTTTACTACTTTGACAACAAGCAACACAAATGGTACTTCACTACATTGTGAGTTCATCGTATAACTTTCATTTTTCATTCCTCTGTCCGTGTTGCCGATTCTGCTCAGTTATCGATATAATGTTTCCGTCGTCCCGATGCATGCTGCGGAAAACTTTGTTCTTTCCACTACAAAATGTTACCATGTACTGTTCACTAATTGCATTTTGCATTATGCGACATACTATTCACAGAAAGTCAATAAGACGGAAGGAAAGTTCCCCATACACCTGTTGAACAAACACAGACCAAACTAAAAAGAGTGATATGATGGTAGCGGGAGTCATCACACGTGTCACTTCCGGTGGCTACACCATCATTAGATTTTTTTTTACAGCAATCCATACATTTATGTTGAGTGACTGATTAGCGACGTTTAGATATTTCCACGAGGACGATTATTTTCTATTTTCTCGCACTGACAGCAAACATATTATTTAGTTCTAAGAAATCATGCAGTGTGCGTGCACACGCACACATTTTCTCATCAAAAACTCGTATCTGCCGTCGTATATATGTTTATGTCTGTTCGTGTCTGTGTAGTGAACAATCGCATATATCAATTCTCAAAAGTTCCAACACGACCTGAGTATACATGAGAAGCGAGAAATTATATACTCTGACATCACATATGAAAAATCGTATCGATTTGTCAATGTTAATGAAATATATATATATATTGCACACATGTCACAATTAAAATACATGCATGTGATCAGAGAAATGAATACTCGTGACTGAGAATGGATAATAACTTTTCGCGGAGCAGTTACTGCACCACTTCACACCGCTGTAATTTTCGATTGCCGACTAATACATACATAGACATTACACACAATTTCTAGTCTCTTGTCCGCCTTGCTCCGTGCCTGGACGGTGAACGAATAAATACAGGTGTTGTCGGATATCACAAGATCAACCTAGTTTCCTTGTGATCGGTTCGCATACTTCAGATGACTATCTACCACTCGGGACAAAAACATGCGACAGATGTCGGCTACACTTATAATGGTTCTCATATCAACCTTGAGAAGAGAGTTGATATACCGAATCTCTATTTTCAAATAAACATTTAACAGTATATTCTAGGATAAACAGCTGCCTCTTTAGTATACGCGACGCGATATATTTACTTCTAGATTAACACAGTGGAATTCACAGTCTTCAACGAGTGGGTTACAAATTGGAGTGATGAAAACACAGGAACATCACGATTATTCGATGTAATATTGTGTGAGATTTACGTTAAATAGATTGGATCAGAAAAAAAGAGCAGACACGTTTGGACATCGATGATTGCCGGACGTCACTGTTAAATCCCTGTCAGGTTTATAGCTGTGACGAGTGAGGGATCAAAATGAGAGAGAAGAACGCTGTAGAATCAGTAATGAAAGAAATAGGAGTGGGCACACTACTGGCATTTTCCACTGAAGCAATTCCAACTTTCTTTGTTCCAGTGTATTTCTTACTACTCTTTACGTCTACTACTCTCCCTCATATCATCGGAATTTCGAAGCAACGTTGAAACACGCCGTCGAGAATTTAAAAATTTTTTAATTTTGAATTGATTTCGTTTGACGTTATCTTTGCATGTGGGAACTCCGCATTTACTCATGCGAAATTACCGAGTAATTGATTCCAATATCAGCTATTTTTTGGCGAACATGATTCATGGTTAGAGATGTTTGTCATTATATCGGAGAAAGGTGACAAATCATAAAACGGTTTATGATATCATTATGAAAGTACATGCACATGTGCATGCTGTAAATCTTAAAATGTGTAAAAACATAAACATGAAGACGTAGGCGGTTCTTATGATCTGTTTATGAAGAAGAATACCATTGATAAATCATTTGTGTCGCCTACCGCAATCACATTCTCGAAAAATAAATGTGAATTATCTTTGGACTCACCATTCTATACTCCTATATCCACGTAAACAACAGTGTACAGCTTTAAACGCTCCAATATTCGTGTACTCCTTCGAGACTATCTCCTTAGTAAATCTCAAGCCTGGTGGTAATCTTTCGAATCTATGCGCTGAACAATAATCTTCGAGTTCGTCATCACGTGATGATGGTGGTGGCAAATTTGCGAATAGCGAACTAATGAAGATAACGAGAAGAATAAAAGTGGTTTGCAAAATTCGATACTCTGGCGGATCGTTGTCATTTCTACGCCATATTGCCATGGTAATTAATTTTTCTATGATTATTGCAAATATACTACGCTGTTACTCTTCAATTCCATCTATTTTTCGGAATATTCGTTGGAATTATTCAGATTATTGATCAGCCACGAACGATCAAAATATCATGAACGAAACCAAACTGTTATAAACAATTTGTGTCTATGATTTTCTAATATTATGAACAATGTGAATTAGCGAAGACGTTTCACTGTTTGTAGCCCTATGTTTTCTCTGTGTCAATCGATTCAATTTGCTATTGTGCTATGGCGCTGCTTCACGGTGTTTCGTTTCATTCCACTCTTGAAAAACAGAGTACTCACACAGTCACACAATTTTATCAATAATCATAATCACTTCCTCGTGTTGATGAACTATAAATTTTTTGGAATCTCTTTCCTACGCTTTGTGACAGATTTGATTTCATTCTTCCCTATGATTCTTCGTATTCTAACCTAATTCACAGTCGATAATAATGTAGTACTGTATTAAAAAATTTTTCAGATAACTCCAATTAAAATCCTTAAAATCTTTGACCAATAATATAATTTTCACATGTACTTTCAATTGTCCAATCAGAATGACTAATAAGGATCAAAAACTATATGAATTTGAGAGCGATCACACTTTGGCAGCAAATATCACTTTGTGATTCACAGTTTGTGAATCTTCATAGGCAACAATGTGCAACTAAATGCCATCCAAACTTACACATAAGACGTTCGAACCATTCGAACGTTAGATTGTAACTGATGCAAGTTGTGCATTGTGCTGCCACTGCAGGCATGATTCGAAGAATGTTTAAATTTACGCTTGACCGCTTTGTGCGCCACTGAGGTCGGTAATATGTCCCAACTTGTCTAATTCCTTAAATATTACCAAATTGCCAATTTTGTACATACTTATTACACTAGAGCGCGCGAGCTTCGCCTAAAGTGGTGCGTCTACAGTTGGCGCACGGTACCTATACACATGAGTTTCTCTCAATCGTCCTCTTCCGCTTTTGTTCAATCAATCTTGTAGTCGATACGTTCGTCGATCTGTCAATTGAATATACTAGTTATCACTAATTGCGTTCCATCTATCTAACATATATTATTACAAGTCAAATTCATATTCCTCGTTCTCTTATATACTTACACTTACATACAGGAACACCAACAGCTTGAACCTATGCACTGTTGGGTATACAGTTTTCTACATCAACATGTTCTTCATAAATTCTCATGCTTTCGAAAAAATCAACGTCTCGCTGTACTCGGTGAAGTTAACGATATGCAAGAGATATTGCTTCAAATAACATGTAATTTTTGAGTGATTCTCGATGCAATAATATCTCACGTGATTCATACGTGATCTATATAAGTGATTCATGTCTGAGTCAATCCTCCGATTCCAATATCTTTCAATTAGTCTATACGCGGAATCTATCGAAGAAAGTCTACTCGAATTGTGTTACACGATCTGCTGAACATAAATTTGTAGATTATATTCCTTCCTTATCTGGGAAATTCCGGATGACTATAGGTATGGATAATTCCAGAATCGTGAAATATCTTCTAAGATACGACTTATGCACTTCCGACAGTATAGAGTATACGTATTCGGAATATCACGTAACAAGTTGCATCTATGGAAAATATCAGCCAGTTGTAAAACTGTTGAATTCGTACGAAAAAAAAAAAAATGCAAAAAAATTTCTTATATGATACCAGAAAAAATTGTCTTCTCGTGACGACACCATATCGGATTGGAATATGAAAAAATACAATGTATGAATCAAGAATATTCGTGCACACATGAAAAAGTGTTATAATATTGATAGGAAATATAAATTAGCATCAATCCACGGCCTACTCGGTGGGTTTTCAACTCATCAAGATAATTGTACATAAATATCATACGTGCGCTTCAAGTTTCAACATCAAATTACGATTCGTCCCTACATCTTCACTGAGTATTAACTATACCTGCATATGAATGTATATGTATACACAATGCCGTTTTTATCTCACATTTATGTGAGGCGCTCGCAGTTCGTTAATCGGAATAACCGAACCTTTATCTTCGGTTTAGAATGCTCAATTTGGATCTTCCTTTCTAGAATGAACGCTCATGAAAGGATGTGATGGCATCCTGATCGTATATTGCATGAGAAATATATTATATCAATGATACAGTCGGATAGAATATTATTCTGATTAGCTAATTTATGCACTGACAATTATTTGATGTATGTTGAGAAAATATATGAATCAAACTGGAATTCTTCTCCCTAACAATGAATATCTCGCAATGCAATACAATTTTTCATAGAAATAAAATTGATCACGACATTGCCTTCTTCCTCCATGAATATTTTTCTTGCGTCGTTGAGTTAGCATCTACCGAGGAAATTTGGTCCTATTCATTTCACTGAATATAATGTATTTTCTTGCTTCACAAATGACGAACTTTTTTCTCCGGCCAAGGACAGTGGGAAGGATGAAAACAGTATTAACGGACGAATGATTGTTTTATTTTACATCGGCTATAATCGTAAAACTTCGTCGACAAATCACCGCAGCTCCGGAGATATAAAGAATATGGCGGGAATATCATCGTAAGTATTTCCAATTTTTTTCTCTGTCTCATTCCCCACTCATTCTCCTACCCTCTCTTTCTGTTTCAAACATTATCAGGTAGTTTGAGAACTGCATAAGGTCTCTCTATGTTTTCTCTATTACATTCAACCCCTGAACGCGTGTATGCTCGTGCGTGCCACTAGTATACGATTACCATACACTGCGTTCTCTTCTGGAATGTATGTGTCCTAAAGAAGTTGCTCACATTGTAAGGGTGCAGATAGTAAGAGATACACCAATGAAACCTGAAAGCATGTCGTAGTGCTGTACGTTGCGTGTTATATACTGCTTCCATGCAAGAGTAGTATAGAGCGATCCGCTTCCTCGTCGACGACGCCACGCAATCAACGCAGTTTGCCCAGCGCCAGTGTATGGAATGGTTCATTATCATTTTCATTTTTATGCATGTACAATTGTGTTGAGTTTAATTGCGAGTGAAAAATGTGGATTCAATTGTGTGTATTGTAATTGTTTAGCATATATGTAATAACACTTATATATATGTGAAATGGAAGTAAACACGAAATTGAAAACGATAAAAAAGGTGGATGAATGGCATGTGGCAGAATATCCAAGAATTTGATTGCATATATGTTTCTGTGAGTTTGTGTTTTGTTTTGTCAATTTGAACAGTTTGTGGAGTCCTCAGAAGATTCATTCACCGCTTACACATTAACAGTAACAACAAACTCATTCACAGTATTGCATAGTACGAATTCACACCGTGACGTGATGTTTCTCTTCTAATATTTATCATCATCTCCTCTTCAATACTTTCATTTCACAATCAACGAGTTTCAGAAATAAAACATGAGGCTATTATTGTGAAAAGATATGAATAAAAGAGAGCGATGAAATCGTAACATGGTGTTGAGCATAAGAGAAAATTGTTGCGGAGGTGATCGGATGAAAATGGATCGCTGTTTGTTTTCTTATCGAGTGAATTACAACACAGAGTTTGGTATCGCTTCATCAAACCAATATATAAACATGAACATGCCGTATACAGAGTACACGTGGTTGTGGTCGCGCGTTTAAAAATAATCGAATTTTTATTCACACACATGATACCTCCTCTACCCTCTTTATACCGTGTTTACCAATTTCATTGAACATTAGATTCTATATTATCTGCATCCTCCATCGCTTTCTACTCAATGCTGACGGCCCCCCTCCCCCTCCCCCGTGCCTATTCCTAACCCTCTTCATTATGGATGCTGATCCGAATACGATTAAAAATATCTAAAACACCGAAACGCGATGCCAGAAAGTATTAAAACAGCGATGTCTCCGCGGGCATCGTGGTTTTGACTTGAACAAAAATTTTTCGGGCTTGACATCTCTTCATATACACACTTCAATATGTCTAATGATATATAATCACCGAGTATTCTTATCGACTCGTCAAAAGACGATATTTAAAGAATTGAGTCGTTTATTTTTTCATGTCAAAGTTCTGTTAGGAGTAATTTTTTGTTAAAATCCTTTTTTTTTCTGTCTATTCCCACCATACAATGTTATTGGGAATTGTATATCCCACATGTGTAGATGTATATTATTGAAGGTGAACTTTTTGAATAATGATTCATAACGAATGTGCAATTCAATATACCCATACTACTCCTTCGCTACACATATCAATGCGTCTGACAGCGGCATCGCATTTCGTTTCACGTGAGCGCGCCTCGCTATATAAATTACAGTTGTAATAATATTCGGACAACTCCACACAGTATTTTCAAAACGTGACAGACAGTCGAAAAGTTGTTCCCTTTTCTCCTATATAATAATACTCATTATTCTTGTCTAAATGTTTGACATCGTGAGATTTTATGGTTCGTCTTATGATATTGCCTCACTCTTTGTCTTATCATTCTTTCGGAGCAATATTGTACATCTTATCCAGATTATCAACGTTTCAATGATAACAATCACGCGTTCGATGGGAATGCGTAGAAAAGTTGGGTGTGTTGCAATAATACTGAACATTTATTGAATACTGAATACGAGACTTTATTCCCGATAGTATTCTTGTGATAAAATTCGTCATTCCGACGGTTTCTAGAAGAAGCCTGCAGTCTTGCAACACATCAAAGAAAAAATCGAGAATCAATTAGTCCCAGCATGCTGTTGTTCCGCTACAACTAGTAAATTCAATATACTACACAGGCTGTTACCTACAAAGAATGAATGAGTAGGGGATGTTTTAAATGAAGACAAGAGAAAAGCAATGTGAGAGGAATGAACAACTACAGTTACGAGGTGTTGATAATTCATGTAGTTTGAGATATGCCCGCATCAATGGAACAATATTATCGATGTCTGATCATAATCGTTCAACTAGGCTCGGTGAAACTGATGAAAAAATATTATTGAATATTTTTTCATAGTGGAAAAATAACGAACGGTACATAGCGGTGACATGAAAGATCCGTTTTCTTGTTCCCATTTGACAAACAGTATCAATGTAATTTTGAAATGTAATTCTGTTCCGAGTAGTATTCTTGGGAATCTTACTTTGCATGTAGAATAAGTCCTATTTTTGAATCAACAAGGAGGGATAAACTTCGAGGTTCATTATACCAAGTATAGTTATCGCACTTCTATTCCCATAAGAAATTCTATATGCTCATTTTCATTATATTCTCTGGAATTTTAGTAGCTACACTAATTCGATTTCCTATTCGCTCATTGAATCAGTATTATGCTCATATAATAATTCATCATAATTACAGATGTAACAGCAATGATCGTCACATCAATGTACAGATTCATTCTCTTGGGAATCACTCTAGTCGTAGCATTATCTGAAAGTAATATTGTTCGTGGGACGGATGCATTCCTCTTGTCAGGACTTGGGCCCACGCCGCGCAGATGTGTCTACAGTAAGATCTACAATATGCTCCAAGCCAGATGTGCGGATCTCAACCTGAGTGAGATACCGCCAAACCTCCAAAAAGACGTCCAGGTATATGAATGAAAATATAGTACCCATGACTCTTATGTACAATATGTATTAAATCGAAATTTCTTACGTTCATCATCAATAGATACTGGACCTGTCCATCAATCGTTTGCGAGAACTCCGTAATGAGTCCCTATCATCGTTCACCAGTTTGTCTTATCTCTATATTATGGATAATTTTATTCTGATCATTGGAAATGATACTTTCCGTCAATTGAGGAATCTCCAAGTATTGGATATGACAAAGAATGGATTCAGTGACTTCCCTAAAAATATTTTGGAATTGCCGCAGCTGAAAAAACTATATCTCGGTAATAACAATTTAGGTGATGCCGCATTGGATTTGACATCATTCCCTGTGAATCCAAATATAGAATTTCTCGAATTATCCAACAATCATCTGACGAAACTACCAAAACTTGGTTTCTGGTCGCAATTGAAGCTCCTCAATGTCAGTGGTAATAAAATTCGAACTATTACTGCAAAGGAAATTGCGAGGTTTTGTTCTTTGGAGGTGTTGGATATTTCTGAAAATCCTTTACTGGAAGATTGTGATTGCCACGAAGTTAATTTGTGGATTGACTATCGTCAAATCAAAATGACTCCGACGAAACTCGAGTGCCACAGTTGTTTGTCGTCGCGAAGAAATAGTACAATCGCCAATGAAACTTTGGTAATATTTCAGAGTTGTCAGAATGTGCTCAAAGTGAGGGAAGGAATGGCCAAAGCTCGAATTATTTGGATTGTTGTTCTATCAAGTGCTGCGATATTCTTCATTTGTTTGTTCATATTCCTTTATTGCATACACAAACGTAATAACAAAAATAAATTACGGAGAAGGAATAGTAAACAATTAAATCATGGTGATGGTGAGTTACTTAATGTCAAACATACAACTGAATAAGTTTGAATTACATATTATTTATGTCGCTATCTCTTTCGTATCTAAGCCCCCCCCCCCCCCCCCCC